>KN479790.1:90254-103137 GCA_000787095.1 Periophthalmodon schlosseri
TATTATGTCATTTGATCTAGTCACCAGCAGGGCGCGCCGACACTCACGCGGCGTCCTATGATAAAACTCAATCGATTCCAATACTGAGATTTCCATTAAAGTTGTAGTACTGGCAGTGTTAGAGATCCTGATGGTTTGAGTCAAATTTACAATACACTCATGCCAGGAGCTTATAGGAGGAGGGTCTCATTGAAATACCATCATTAGAGGAGCAGGGGGCGATGTCTGTTCGTATTGACATGGGAGAGACCTAAGAAGAAGAATACATTTTGAGTTACAGGCAGATCAATACCAAGCTCGATGTGTTTAGATTAGTTGAACTGAACTTTGCTGAGAACTTGTGAAGGAAATGAATACATTGATAACTTTGTGAGGATTTCAGGATCCATATTTGGATTTTTTTTGTTCTGAATCATCAATGACATAGTGAATTAAGCATTCACCCACCGACCAGAAGTTTGCCTGTTCAGATTTCTTTGTCTTATCCCACATACAACATCCCTGTGTAGCTGATGTGCCGTGGCAGCTCTGATTAAATAAAGGGATGTGAAAGTTTTAATATAATGTATTGCATTTAATAAGATCTACTCGGCTGTTACTCATCTTGTTCAGGGCTGAATAAATAGTTTTAATCCTTCACACTTATTCACTCTTCATTCATAACATGGACTGTTGCTTTTGGGCAGGGGTGGAAAGTAACTGCAAATAAACCTCACTGTAATTTGATCAGTTTTAAATGAGATTTTTAAACCTGTAAATCAGTGGTGGAACATAACAAAGTAAAAGTAGTAAAATATTGTACTTGAGAAAAGGTATCTGTACTTTCTACTCCACTACAACAGGATTGAAAAGTAAAAATATTTTTTTATTATTGTTTGAGACCTGCTGAAAAGGCTGTAAGTAAACAAAAATATAATAAAAGAAATGGCTCAAAAAAATAAATTCTTTCTGTTTTCAGCAGAAATTCAGCAGAAAGTTTTATCTAAATCGCTACACTTGAAGCCTTATAAGACCTCAAAATCTGCTCTGAAATACTTTTACTTTTTACTCTTTAAGTACATTTTTTACTTTAATACCTTAACTAAGTAGGTTTTTTCATGTGATGTGATGCTTTTACTTTTACTTTTTGCTTCTGTATCTATACTTTTACTTAAGTAACAAAGTTGAGTACCTCTTCCACCACTGCTGTACATATACTTGCCTGCTCTGATTGCATAATAAAGCAAAATCAGTTTCATTAAGTATTTTACATGTGTATTTTTTTTTACTTTTACTTAAGATTTGGCAGTAGCGCTTGTTTAGAATTGATATATGTTTAGCCATTTACCTGAGTACAAATTTTCACTACTCCTTCCACCACTTTGTTTGGGTGCTATTGCAAAAACATAAGCCACAGTAACTTGCCGTAGCTCCTGTGTGCCAAATAAAGTTTTTTTCACTATCTAAAGTCCATGTACCTGTTTTGTTTCTCAGGATTGTGTGTGAGATCTCTGCCGCCCCTCCGGACAGCAGGGCAGGAGCCGTACAGCTCTGTGTGGGAGACTGTAGACCAGAGCTGAGGGCACGCTCCTCTCAGCTATACTCGTTTGTGGTAAGCCCTCCTCCTCCTCCACATACACGCTCACTCTCCACAAATATAAACTTAATCCTATTACAAGTCGTTTGTTCTTTTCTGGAAAACTAATTGTCAATGCGCCGCGGGCAAACAATGTCTACTGACAGTGTAATTAAACAGGGCTGCTCCAGCCTGAGACGCGCAGCTGATTCTGAACTTCACTTTTGTTCACACATCACAGCAACTTTTTGAGGCTATTTTTGGAAGCTTTCAATTTTCTTATTCAATTTGGTACATCACATTACATATAAAGATGCATTATGTAACTTTTCTGATTTACGTTTGATGTCTCTCAACCATTGCAAATCAAATTTACTAAAGGGTACAAATAAAGACACCTTAACCTGATTATCTCCATAAAGAAGTTATTGCTTTGCTTATCTGCTCCCTGGAGACTAGGAGGTGATGCTACCAGGCTAAGTTACATATCAGATCTATGGAGAGGTGACCACGCTCACACGCTTACACTGTGAATGCATGTTTTTCAAGCTATTTGTGTGAAACAAAAACACCAATAATAATTTTAAAAAATGCTTTTAAGTTATGTTTAATGCATATAAAGAAGTAGACTAAGAGAAGGTGACATCACCCATAGCGTTCGGCTCCAGTCAAATGAACCTCATTAAGGCTAGAGCAGTTATAGGGGCGAGTTTGGAGACAAGTTCCATATTTGAAATTCTGACCGCAAGTATCATAGCAACCAAAGAGCCAATCCAGAGCAAGGCTATTGTAACGGCCCGTTAGATTTAGCAGGGAGCGAGCACTTAGCAACGCTTTCAATCAAACCTGTTGTTGCTGTTGTTGTTTGTCTGTTCTTAATGTTTATATCTTGATTTACGGACACAAAAGTGAAATTAAAACACCAGGATCATGTAGAGCGGGTTAATACGAACATTTTAAGACCAAAATGACGAGTCTGACAGCAGCGGTTGTGGAGAGAGGGGTGACAGTTTTTCAATGTAAAGTGAATTGGAGCCAGAGACAGTGGAGCCAGAAGTGCGCCAATGCTCACTTCCTGTTTGGACCGCAGCGGCTAGCAGGTTAGCTATGTCCATTTATATATACAGTCTATGGTTTAATGCTATACACTGGAACATTCCAGGCAAAGTAAATCTCCATGAAGACAAGCAGCTTTTTTATGCTACTGCTTTCATATCTCTGTGAAAGGCTTTAGGCTTCACATCCCTTTCAGTACACATCTTCAATGTTGTATCGTAAGGAACATGCTAGAACATCAGGTCATGTTGCCCTGCAGGTTCATAAAGTATAAGATGAGAAAATGCCATTTATGGGTTTAAAGCTATGGCAACGGTCCTACGTCACTTGAGCAAAATAAGCTATTCAAATCACTGTATTATGTGTTTTGAATGGGGAAAGGTCCTCATTAAACCTTCAACCCACGAATATACACCACTCAGGATTTTTCGTCTGTAGCTTTTTAAAAAACATCAGAGATACCTTGGCTGTGTCCTAGTTTGAACCCAGTTTAGTCCCAGGGTAGACCTGGTTGGTTCTGTTACAGTCCTGGTTTAGTCCAGGTCTAGTCCAGATTTAGTTCCAGGTTTACTCCAAGTTTAGACCCAATTTTGATGTGCTGTGTGTGTGAATCAGGGCCAGGAAATGGTTTACTAAGTTTACTTGCTAGCTCATTTGATGTCTAAATAATTAGAAAAAAAATGTTTAAAAAATGTGTGAGTTTTAAATATATTTGCATAATAATTGTAACCTCTGTGGGAACTAATTTGTGTTTTTGTAAAAAGTGGTCAGTAATACTAACAATAATTGGCAGCTACTGGAATAATATTACGTTCACTTTAGCAAATTAGATTTCTAAATATATACTTTCATTTGATTACAAATTTTAAAATGCAAATTGACAATTCACACAACATTTACAATAAAAACTAAAAGTTCATTAAAAGTATCATAGCATATTACCCAGTCAGCCTATTTTCTTATGGAATTCAAGCCTAAAGAAAAGACCACTATAGAGTTATCACGTGAAACATAGGGCCAGACTATGAGCCCCGCTGAGTACCACTTTAAACTACTCTGCTATTGTCTGTTGAATTGCAAATTGGTATAAGACCCAACCTTGAGCATGTACTTGGCATGGTCATAAACTAGCCTCTTAGTCCATTTAAAACAGCATTTAAACAGCAGTTGCCTTCTTTCCTTGTGTTCATGGTTGGCTGCGCTCCAGGCTTGATCCTAACTACCTCCTACCTCCTCTCTGTTCACACTGTCCACACCTCCATTAATACTCCCTAAACAATTAACACTCTCACTAATTACAGTTTGTGAGTACCTGCTCCTACCTGCATCCTCCAGTCTGTGTCTCCATGTTAGACCTGGGTTGCAGTCATAGAGAGCTCTTCACTTTTACTCAACTTAAGAGAATCCTTCACTAGATGTCACACAAGGAGCTTTCTCAGCATTTTCTGTTAGCTTACAACTCCACAAATTCTTTATTGGCTGCATAAAAGCTGTTTGTTAGTTTAATATTGCTATTATGTGCAACACTTTGGAAACTTTCTTGTTTATAAAATGTGCTGTACAAATAAACTTGGATTGGATCTGACTTTTGATATTTTTGTCCTGAGGGCTGTTACTCCCCTCAAACTGCCCTGACATTGGATCTGCTGACTCTACCTGACCGGTCCTCCTTTTAAGCCGCGGACCTTTGAGTTATTTCATTATTCTTCTGTTTAACTGCTCAATGTGCTTAAATTGCCCCTTGGGGATAAACAAATTGATTGGATTTGCTTTCCATAACATAACAGCTCAAATGAATTCAGCATGATATAAGCTCATTGTGTTTCATTTCTAAATAAACGATGCACATAAAAAACAGGCACAAAGTTTATATTTGGAAAAAAGTCCTACAAATGGCAGCTGCAATAGGACAAATAGGACTAAAAATAGGACTAAAGCACATGAATAAATGTGCAGGATTGTAGCCATAGATTTCTTTAAAATAAAACTTACAACAGTACAGCAAGAAACCCACTGCGCCTGATAACACAACTTAAAGTGCAGTTTAAATAGCTGTATTCTGTCTAAAGACACAAATGTGTATTCTATAAAGTACATATAGTTTTAGAATTACGTTGTTTTTCATTTTTTGATATTTTAACAAAATACAGTAAAATGTCCTGCAGTGTGATTAAGGCTGGGGCAATAAACAATAATGTAATTTATCGTGATAAAAAGGGTAGACCATAATCGTTCATGGGACATTTCACTAGCAAGAACCACGCCACAACAATAGTAGACGATAAAGATATTTATTGATGATATGAATAGATGTGGAGGCTGTATGGTGAGTTTTTCAGGCTGAAAGATGAACAAGAGACACGGGGTGGGACAGAGGGGTCGAGAGAGCGGACACAGATGTTATAAATAGGGCTTCTGGGTATTTGGAGGTGTGGTTGAGGTGAGCAGGCGGAGGTTGAGGTGGGTCCTGAATTGCAATCAACCATATTAACTCCATTTTATAATCGCGATAATCGCCAACAAAGATAATTATCATTACATCACTAGAATGTGCAGAAAAAACCTACTTCTCCCTGATGATCTCTTCTAGATCTTTGTTGTTTTCACTTAAGACAAAGTACAGTCCCCGGTCCCTGAAGTTCTCCGAGTGCGAGATGGTTCATATGGCACTGACATGTTGGAACCTATTCATAATATTAAAATGATAGTTATTCATATGCATAACATTTTGAAACTGTCAGCAACTTTAATAATTACCGTGATATAATCGTTAATCGTAATTATTTTGGCCAAATTTCAACATCGTCCCATGCCTAAGTGTGACTGTACCACTTTTCATCCTAAAATTCCAGAATGAGTCTCTTGGGTCAGACACAGTTCATAAAGGTGTTGGCATGTATACATTATTTAATCAAATTACCCCTTTATCTCTACTTTAAATCACACCCCAAACGTCAAGGACCCCTTTACAGTGTCAGTGCAGTATTTATGTGTCTGTGAGCTGTAAACATCAAGACGTTTTCAGAGCTTGTGTAAAAAGCCTCTCTCAGACACAGACACATAGAGACAGAGGAGTCTCAGAGGGACGGAGAGCTCTGGTTTGATCCTCTTTTCGAATGTTCAGTGTCTTCAGCTTGAGTAGCTCGGTTTAAGTGGATTCAACCAAAAGCTATTCAGTGGATTTTTATAGAATAGGTGTACAGGAGCGCTAAGTATGTTGGCTCATCGGGTACCAGAGCTTAGGCCTGTTACTTAGGGCAAGTATAAATACAGTGAAGTGAGTACAATGGAATGATGTAATGAAGTAACATTACATTCACTTACAATGAACTTTTCCATAACATTTTAGTTGTAACCATGCAGTTTTCAATATTTATTTATTTGACCTTAGACATTACATTTACTGAGCGGATTTTAGAGGAGGGATTTAAGGAACAGTGGTGCAGTGGACAAAGCATTCACTTTACCTGAACCCTGCCAAAATCTTATACTATTGTTGTGTCGATGGGCAAGACACTCATCCACATTGCCCACTCCAGCCATAGTTATAGCTAGTTGCAACAGGAAGGGTATCTGGCTGTATTGAGTTGTAATAATAATAATATATTTCACGTGTGTCGTGTGTTTTCAGACCCCTACAGTGACCGGCCTCTCCCCGAGCAGAGGACCTGAATCTGGGGGAACCAAAGTGACCATCCTGGGAGAGCACCTGGGGGCCGGCAGCAGCGTCACCGTGCGCTTTGGGAACCAGACCTGCGAGTTCTTTGAGTGAGAAATTTTTACCATATTTTATCACACGCTATACATGAAAGACAGTAACTCCAACACTGTAAACAGGTCTGTGTAATCCCTCTGATAGGTGCCATATTGCTATTAAAATTGTTAATAGTTTAACCTATTTGATTCTAGTGTTACCCATTTCATTTGCAAAACTTATAAAATTGTACTTCTAGGGGTATCATACCATTTAGTCCGGCTTGAGTACTATTTTTATTGAGGTAACAGTACTTGAGTAAAGGTTTTGATTACTCCTCCCACTGTAAGTAAGTCTACAAGTGACAAAAGCTTTATGTCGACTATAATAAATATGAAACAATTGTGTGTTTTTCACCGTGTCTTCAGAAATAATTTAATATTTCTTATGTTTGTAATCCAAATTGTGTGCATTATTTAATATTTGGTTCTTTTAATTATATTTACTTCAAATTGCAAATCAGATATTACATCCTGACAGTTACTCTTATTTCAGTAGTTTCCCCAAATGCTTTTTATTCTTAAGTAATTTCCTGAGCAACAATATTTTCAAATTATTAATTAGAAAAAATGGTTATAGTTAATTATTTTGAAGTGACTCCAACTCGAGTACATTGGGCAAAAGTTGTATTTATTTTAAAAAGTACTATATTACACAAAATGCATTCTTGTGAGTTTTATATGTTATAATGCTGTTACCTCGACAAAAACACACCTGGAGTTGTCTTTTGTTTCATTCACACATGTTTTAGTAATCCTTTATTATTAGCCTGTCTACATTTCTAAAGCTCAAAATGCTCTGTTCCACCTTATGATGTCATGAAGTGATAGTTTTCAAGTTAACAACTACCTTTTACCTTTTGTCAGAAGAGATTGGCAATTCCAGGGCTGAAATCATCCAAATGATTCTAGCGAAGGTGTATGAGTTTAAAAACACAGTGGAGAACATCCTGTATTACCACATGACATCACAAGGTGGAACAGAGCGTTTTTCGTTTGACAGAAGAACTCAGCCTAAATACGCAGGGTGTGTGTGTTAAACATATTAATAAAACAAAACACAACTCCAGGTATGTTTTTGATGAGGAAACAACATAAAAAAACATGGATCATAAAAGAGCGTAATATGGGCCCTTTAACAGACACCAAAAATATACATAATGTTTTTCATCATTTGGATTCCCCGTTGTTAAAATATGATGCTTCATTTAAACTGACAGGATCACACGTTTCTAACTTTGCTCTTCATGTTTCGGAGGCTGCTACATACATCAACGTCAGGAAATCTCGGAAATGCGGCGTGCTGGGAGCAAAAACAAGACGAATGCCAGAGCTTTACTCCCCTGACAATTCGGATTATAACATTTAAAATCCGCTACTGTGTTTTTCATCTTTTCTCTTGATATTAGCGTTCAGTCCCTTAGGCGAAGACTTCCACCTCCCTCTGTCAGAAAACTTGTGTAAATTCTAATAGGCTTTTGATGACCTACTACATCAAACCCAGAGGAAAAACTTTAATAATAGCGTTGGCGCCTATAGATTTCTTGCAATCTTTTTTCTCGTAAAGATTTTTTTTCTCCTCTTAAAATAATCCTTTGTTCTTATTGGGCCGATGCTCCCTCCTTCTGTTCGGTCGGTCTTGTCATAGGAGGCTATTTTCGGCCGTGTCACCGTATGTTCTAAGGTGAAGGAGTCAAGGCGCTTTTAATGAGGGATGAGGCTAATTACTGCAGTCTGTAATGATAGTGATGATAGTGGATACAAAAGGGATAAGGAAGGGGAGGGGGGAGGAGGGAGGAGGGAGGGGGGCAGAGAAGGAAGGGAGGGGGGAGGAGGGAGGAGGGAGGGGGGCAGATAATTGATAGGGCTAAATCCAGAAGAAGGTCACGTTACAATAAAAGAAGC
Source organism: Periophthalmodon schlosseri (assembly GCA_000787095.1). Classification (NCBI taxonomy): domain Eukaryota; kingdom Metazoa; phylum Chordata; class Actinopteri; order Gobiiformes; family Gobiidae; genus Periophthalmodon; species Periophthalmodon schlosseri. The sequence continues at coordinate 98,524 of KN479790.1, forward strand.
AGAGTACGTTGCAGTGCTCATTTTACTTTACAAATCCTTAAAGGTCTTATATTACGCAAAATTGACTCTTGTGAGCTGTAAGCCATGTCATAATGTTGTTATCTCGTCAAAAACATACCTGGAGTTGTGTTTTATTTCATTCACGCACACAATGGAGCACTTCCTGTATTACCACATGACATCACAAGGTGGAGTGTTTTCTGTTTGAGAGTTTCCGTGTTAAACATGTGTGAATGAAACAAAACTCAACTCCGGGTACATTTTTGATGAGGAAACAACATTATAACATCAGATCTGAAAATAGCATAATATGGTCCCTTTAATTTTCATCTTGGATTAAGTTTTCTTTTGGAACAATATGTAAAATTTGTATATAAACATTTAAATTAAAGAAGAGGCAACAAGATATCAGCATTGTGATATCGGTGGTATTTTCATTCATTCAAAATAATAAAAAACTTTTGTTTTAATATGATAAATTAGTAAATAAATAGAAATAAATAGCGTGTTCAGCGTTGATCTATTAACAAATCTGTAAAAAGTGTTACTATGTTAAATTACTAGCTAGTAGGACTTTCAAAAAGGTTGGATTTTGTGCCGGTAGATCTGAAAATTGTGTCTATTTTCAGATCTTAAACTTTCTCAGTTCAAAATCCTTCAGTTGTCTTAAAAACAGCATTTTAGTAACGCACCACCAAATTCAGCTCAGTGACTCAAACTGGTTGTCATGTTTGAACCCCGGGGCTTAGTGAATACTTTTTATTTATATGCTAACTTGAATAAAACTCAAAACACCCCTCTTTCTGCTTGTTAAATTATTTCTCCAACATTGGTTATATTAAAAAATTCTGTTATCTGTCTAGGAAAAATAAATAAATAGTCTATATAAAACTTCATTGCTTTCCTCTCTGTTTTGCAGTCGCACCATGACGGAGATCGTGTGCTACAGCGCCCCCTCTCTGTCCGGCGTGGGTCCCGTTCAGATCAGCGTCAGCGTGGACCGGGCTCAGATCCGGGAGAGCCTGACCTTTGAATACATCGACGACCCCACGGTGCAGCGCATAGAGCCGGACTGGAGCATCGCCAGGTAAAACGATGCATTAATCCAACCCTTTTGTACTGTTACTGTCTTCTTCTGTCTTACACTGTCAATACTGCACTTCCAATTACTGTGCTAATTAGTCTGGATCTGATAGAAGTGCCACAGTAGAAAGAATGAACTGGTCTGAGCAATCATTTCATTTCATTTCCTGCATTTAATCAGCGCTAATTTCCAACTAGATTTACAACTGGAAGATTAAAAGTGGAGGAAGCTACTTTTTGTTACTGAAAAATCAAACACAGATCAACTATATATATAATCAACTGCTTAAGGGAACTGTGTGTAGCCTGCACTTTTACCGTCTTAAAAAAGCTATTACAATTACAACTGAACCTGGGTTGCCAGTGCTTTAACCTGCAGATAGAGGAACTTTTAAATCAAACTCTTACAAACCGTTCCATATTTTACTAATACATTACTTTCCGAATCTAGTTATGTTTTAAATGCAATGGAATATGAATTGCAAATTGGGGAGCACACTTCCCTCTTACGCTAGACACACAAGTATTTCCATTGCGAACTGCCCTGAGCATATTGACTATTTGCAGTATATGAAAATGCTACTTGACCTGCTACTCCCATTCCAGGCAAAATATACATTGGATGTTTCTTTAAAAGCGTTATACCCAATTTTGACTTCTTCTTAAAAATGTGAAAAACAGAGCTAGTGTTTGCAGCAGTCCAAACGTATCTCTCTCTTTCCTAATGCATTCCTAGAATCCTAATTACTTTTGCTGTCACACCGCTACTAACAAAAACTAGCATGCTAGCGCCCCAGCCTGACTTTCTGGCTCTTGTACGATAAAACAGTTTATAATTAGAAGCAGACAACCCACACCTGTCTCATTTTGACTCTAAGAGCTTTTACAATATACCTGTACTGGGGCAAGACACATTTTGGACAAAGATTGGATACAGCCACTTTAAGAAACAATTTCAACCAATCTCTATTGTGCAACACATACTGAATAATATAGGAAAAAGAGTTGTACTGAGTGTCAGGTTACTAAGAAATGTTGCCAGGTGCTACAACATTTCCCAATTGCGGGACAAATAAAGGTTCACTTATTCTTTATCTTAAAAAATTTACTTTTTGTAGCTTTCTACCATGTTATAAAATTGTTTCCTCAGCAAAATCATGCCTGAAGAGGTTTTTGATGTCGTCCATGCATGTTTCAGTAATTTAGCGATATCTCCCAGCCTCTATTCAAACCCTCCTTTCAGTTAGCAGTACAATCCTGTCCAAATCTCAGCTCACAGGCCTACATCACCCATGTCACCCCCATGGCAATTTTACAAAAATATACAAAAGTATGATACAAAATATACCACAACTTCACAAACCTGATGCGATGTGTAGTAGTTTCATTAGTGAAATGTACATCGATTGTAATTCAATTCAATAACATTTTATTTATATAGCTATATAAGCTGCCCAAAGTGCTTCACATAAACAACAACAAACAAAAATGGTGCTCTGAAGGGGGACTGACTTAGCACGAAGAGCAATGTGAGGCTCAAAAACGAAAGTGAACCTTATTACATCTTAATACATTGTTTTGGCTAATATAGCATCTAATATGATCTAAATATGTTATGTGTTAGCAATTAGTGCCCCATAGAAGTGTAATACCCCCTCTAACGTTTGTGTTACAAGAATACACTGAGGTACTTAGTAATGTGTCCTGTACATTGTGCATACTGTAGCTTGGGCCTCTTTATTCCCTTTGTGCAAACTCCACACAGCGCAGCACCCACAGCCTCATCTGACATTTTCTGTGGCAGCCATTCTAGCAGAGCATTTTTCATTCACAGCACCAAATTGACAGTCGCTACAATAAAGGGAACAAACAACAACACAAGCCCGAACAGCTGCAGGGTAAGCTAGCATCCAGCTGATTCACTCTGCTTTGTCTGCACTGCTGTGGACCAGAGCTGCAGACGTATGTGTGCTAGCAACCTCGCAGACGCTAGCACCAGCAGATTTAGGTTTAGTGTGATATATAAAGCGCTGATTAGCCACAGTTTATTTCATTTGTCATTCTGGTTGTTGAAAAAATGGATTGATGGTTCATTGTTCAATCATATCGCATGCACAACACATGCAGAATTATTTGTTAGTTAACACAAAACTGTTTCTTACTATCTGTATTGATTATATTGATATATGGTTCATGATTTTTACTCAAAAAATGGAAAGTAGATAAATAAATGCCCGATATCCTAAATGTGTTTTGTCTGTCCCTTGTTTTTAGTGGCCACACCCCTCTCATGGTAACAGGAACCAATCTGGACGTCATCCAAGAACCGAGAATCCGAGTCAAGTACGCCGGCCGCGAGTCTGTCAACGTAAGTACACCACAATATCGCTAATGTATGCTAACTACATCCTACTCCGCTAAATGCTACAACACAAGCAGGCTAAGTGGGGTTTAGTTTGAATGAGAAAACCATATCTCTGCCCCTCAGCTCTCGAACTTTTATCTCCTCTCCAGTGCAGTAGCAGGATGTAAATAATGCAGTTGGGAGTGAGGGTGGTGTGAATGCGATGTGCATTTCCTTAAAGTTAAGGAGAGTAACTTTCCTCAGGCTAAAAGAGCTTGGAACATGCTATATCTATTTCTTGTGCGGTTTGAGAGAAAAGTTTGGTTACTGGGGCTAGCTTAAAGAGCCCATACTGATCTATGTTATAATGTTGTTTCCTCATCACAAACATCCCTGGAGTTGTGTTTTGTTTCATTCACACATGTTTAACACACAAACCCTTCTCTCAAACAGAAAACACTCTGTTCCACCTTGTGATGTCATGTGGTAATACAGGAAGTGCTCCACTGTGTTTTTAAACACCATAAACCTTCACTAGAATCATTTGGATCATTTCAGCCCTGGAATTGCAAATCTCTACAAAACAAAAGGTAAAAGGAGCTGTTAACTTGAAAACTACCGCTTCATGACATCACAAAGTGGACCAGAGCATTTTGAGCTTTGGAGATGTAGACAGACTAATAATGCAGGGTTACTCAAACATGTGCGAATGAAACAAAACACAACTCCAGGTATGTTTTTTATGAGGTAACAACATTATAACAGGACTTAAAGCTCACAATAGTCCATTTTGTGTAATATAGGACCTTTAGCAGTAGCTCCACAAAGGCCACAGAGTAAAAATGATGTCATTGTCACATAGCCTTCCAAACAAATGTGGAAGTGGTAATTGATTTAGAAGAACTGGACGGCCACACCTGAGCGCTTCATTTGGCATTGAGTAAAAATCCATTTGCAAGTTCCCATTTTTAATTAAAGACTTCATTACATTTTTGAGGTGTTATTAGCCACTACATGTAACAAAATTCCAATTCATTAAACCATCTTTTCAAATCAACTGAAAATCTATCTTTTGCAGACCGTACATAAACTGTTCCATAAAATACTTCAAAGTCTCTTTACAATTAATCTTTTAGGCTTTTTATTGTGTTTCATTGCTATGAGTACTGTGCTACACAATTTACAGA
>KN479790.1:122190-147257 GCA_000787095.1 Periophthalmodon schlosseri
CTGGTTGAATCCCACTCTGCCACTGCACAATGCATTGTGAGTCTAGCTTTCTTAGAATATTCATTTTAAAGGCTGGGGTCATAAATGTGTGCTCTACATGTACACTGCTCTCCACATACTAAATAATGCAGAGAAGTTTTCTTTCCCCATCTGGGCCATACAGTGCTTTTAGTTCTATATCACATTTGGACTATATCGCTTGTGTCACTTAGCCCTGCACGTGACCCGCCTTGTACTTAACTGCGTCTATTTCTATCCACAGTTTTTCTTAGTAATGGTATCCTATTCACTGCAGCTTAATCAAAAATGTATACAAATGTGTTTTTGTTATAAAATTAGCTTTCGTCCAACCAATAAGAAACGCCCGTTACATCTCAGTGGAATCCTCTATACCATCCATTGTAGCTGTTTGCATCATTTATTTACCCTATAGGGGGCATGTTAGCATTATCTCTCCTCCCTGGGATCCACGACCTCTGCCCCTCTGGACTGCAGGAGATAACCTAATGAAGATTTTCTAGCTGATTTTAATCTCCCTGATAAATTAAGTAGCCTATTGGGGTCGAAATGTGACTAGTAACGCCATTAGGCTAATCTATTAAACAGGTCAAAGTAAACAGTGGAGTTTCACTTATTTATTACAGCTACTTCAGGCACAAAGGGTCAATAAAGGAATAGCGTATTTGGCTTGGTGGTTTCAATTTACCGCTGTCACATATACCCCTGGGTAATAGGTTCCTATTCAAAATTCAATAGTTCTGATATTTGATAACTTGTATTCATAAAAATGTGAATACATGTATGACCTTTTGTAACTGTCAGTCAAAATTACATTTGTCAATCAGTGTGAAATGCGGACTATGCAAGTTTTCTGGTGGAGGGTCCCTCACCTGCTTGTCTCCATAGGAATGTTATTGCACTGCCTGGAATGTTCCACAGTATGGCATTAAACCTATCTATCTTCCATGTATTCAGTTTTATTTTATCGCTAAGTACCGGTATATCTTGAAAAACATGCATTCTCCATACCATAGACTGTATAAAGAAGTGGACTAAGGGAAGATGACGTCACCCATAGCGTTCGGCTCCAGTCAAATGAAGCCCGTCGAGGCTAGCGGTTATAGGGGCCAATTTGGAGTCGAGTTCCATATTTGGAATTCTGACCCCGAGTATCATAGCAACCAAAGAGCCAATCCGGAGCGAGGCTTTTGAAGGTAACACCCCTTCCCACCCGCATCGCTAGTTTAGCAGGGAGTGGGATCTTAGCAACGCTGTCAATCAAACCTGTTGCTAATGCTAACAGGAGCGACCTCAGGGAAAGAAGGCGCCGGATTTGTCTGTTATTAATGTTCGTATCTTGATTTACGAACACAATATCAAAATAAAAATACCAGGATCATGTAGAGCGGGTTAATACGAACATTTTAAGGTCATGTAGAGCGGTTAATACGAACATTTTAAGGTCAAAATGACGAGGCTCACTGCAGCAGTTACAGAGAGAGAGGTGACAATTTTTCAATGTAAAGTGAATTGGAGCCAGCGTCGATGGAGCCAGAAGTGCGCCCATGATCACTTCCTATTTGGAATTATATCTACAGTCTATGATTCTCACTTTGAGCCGTCTTGCCGCTTCACAGATCTGGCCTGTAACTTGTCCCAGTGGTATCACCATCTTGGTCCTATGGAGATAGATACGTTTAATGCCATTCTGTGTAACATTCAAGGCAAAGCAGTAACAGCATGGGATTTGAATAAAATGGCCTTCTCTCCGAATGGTAATTGGCAAAATTAAATAATAATAAAAGAAAATCTACAACTGGATTCACAACCCAACATACTCTTTCTTTCTTTATAATTGAAAAGAAATATGTGAAATAGTACTGCAACAGCGATCCATCCACTCAGCAATTGGCATTTTAACTTTGCTGTCATAAAAGTAAAAACTGCTTGTCCAGAAATGTCGTCACTGTACCCAATCAGCAAAAGCACCTTATATTAAACCTTGTGTTCACCTCTGTGTGCTATGGATTTCATCAGCCTTTTGGGCCTTATTACCGGTGCTCCTCTCTAGCTGTCCTATTCGCTCCACACAGAGTTGGCATGCAGCCCCATCGCTAACATCCTCTTCTATCTCTTTAATACCAGCACACATACATGCCACTATAACAGGGGAAATCAGTCACGAGCCCAAAGCCCTGAGAAAAAAAGACAAGATTACTGCTTAAACCATTAGCGGTAACTCGGTGCGAGCTATGACTTGAGGGCTGGATTTGGCTAGCTATCCCGGGACGATTGTGTATGTATGTGTATGTCTAAGGGGTTTCAATAGAGCTTAGGGCAGGTGGGGTTGGAAGACGACCACTGCTTTTGTGATTGGCTGAGCGCAGGGAGTCTTACCCCCCCTTAGGGTAAAAGGCACACAGGAGACGCCGCCTAAGGCCCAAAGCACGATTCAGACAAGGATGGAGCCAATTAACTACCTCTCACCTGCTGTTACACACTGATATGACACGCCGGGGCCCGAACCAGGGGCAATTTACAAACTGGTAGATAAAACTGACTGACTGAAGCAGGGCCATGTCGAGCGTAGTGGAGGCCTTGTGCTATAAACTTTACCAGACCCCAAAATGTTCACTTGCTAATTCTTTGTATGACTCACATCCATCTAAAATATGTAGTAATTTTATTATTTTACCTATTTTTCTGCTATGTAAATACCCAAAAAGTACAATACCAATTTCATGTATTAATGATATTTACTGACCATGTATGTATGTGCTGCACAAACACATACATGTGCATATTTAAAACTAAATGTTCCACTGTATGACTTAATATCTTGCATTTCAAATATAGGTGCTTAAAAATACCATGAAAAACATGCATTCTTAATGTGAGCGGGTCGCCTCTACAGAGATCTGAGCTGTACTTGGCAAGTTAGCGTCTCCTGTCCTCCTATCCTTAGATTTTAATGCCATTTTAAATGCCATTCTGGGGAACGTTCCAAACCAGGCAAAGCAATAAGGTACAAGAAGATTAATTTTTGTCAGATTTAATCTCACATAATCCAGTTTAATCCACATAAAATATACTCGAAGTGAAAATGTATCTTTTTGGGGGTCCCATGGCGGCTGGTGGGGTCTCAAGCACATACACAACCTGCTTAGGCTGGAAATCGGCACTGCATAGAAGGTTGTGAAATAGTAGAAATAGGACTATATAGCGCTGGAGCTGTCAGGTTCATCATAAGGGTAAATAAAGATGAAAAAGATCCATGCCTTTGCTCTGTTGGTTCAGGTACAGGTTCATTTTTATGCAGCACGTCTCAGGTTAGCTCAGGGCTCTGTCTGTCTGCTGCTGCTTTGGAAGAGCCCATTCACCCTTTGAATTTGGGGCCTAATTGGACTGGCTTCTCCCGTCACCTATCACCTTATGCAAAAAATAGGTTTAATTCTTTTTCTGTGCAACTTTTAAAGCAACCGGGATTGTCAATTGTAAAAAAAATCCTAGCAATACTTATATAGAATAGTAATTAGTGTATTTTCTTTCTACAACAAAAATCCGTCAAAGTTGCAATCCAAAATCTGGGTAAATACAGAGATATAGAGACGCAGGAAGGCATTTACTCTAACAAATGTCCATGTATTTCTGACTATTTACTTTGACAGCAGCCAGCGGTAACTTTCTTACATTGTTAAATCTTAAAAAGTAAAAATAAATGGGTTTTGTTGTTTCCCGTCTGTCAATTTTTGTATTCTTCGCGCAATTGGTGACTCTCCCTAATTTCTGTCTATAAATCTGTCTTCATTCTGAGTAAATAGGCTTAAAGGACTAAAGAACAGCTTGACAAAAGTACGCACAGAAATGAGATGTTTTTGTGTGAGTATTTTCTACTACAAAATGCAGTTGTGAGTTTTGAATCACCGAAACGTAACATGCTACGCACCACTTTGTAATAACGACACCTTAATTAGCCTTAATAAAGAATCAACAAAGACCCAATTCATAATGAACAAATAGTTTAATAAGAATGATTCAGGCTTAGAAACATCCTAATGAAGGGGTTGGGGGATAGGGTACTCATTAAGCTGTTACTAAGCCTGAATCATTCTTAAAGAAGACCTATTGTGCTTATCTCCGCTATATAGTTAGAATCGACGACACCTGTGGATCATTATGTTATAATTTGCACATTTTAAATTGCAATATTCATCTAAAACAACTTAATAAACTGCGGTGCCCAATGGGAGCTGACGTTGCCAGAGTCTAACACAGAGTCGGCCCCTCCTATGGATAGCTGCAGATCACACTAACGAGTAGCGGGTTTTTTTTTTAAATTTGTGCCAAAATGACTACGCAACGCTGCCGATTTCTACGCGTATCACAGATTAAGAAAATAAGACAGGAGAAGGTAAGTAAGTACAGAGCAGGGGGCAATACGGCATCTTAAAAATAAACTATTAAACATGCACAAATCACTCTAAAAAAACTCTAAGAGGGTAAATGAGAAACAACTATGACATGGTTAAAAGCTCTGAAAAGTCAATTTTGCGGAATAGGTCTGCTTTAATAAGAATGATTAAGGTTAACTAAAGTGTGATTTTAAAGTGTCACCACATACTATTGCTATGCATCAAAAAGTTATTCAGACACTTCTTTACACCCGGTATCATATAGGTTTTAAGAACATAAGATAATGTTTTGTTTTTCCTCCCATCAGCGTTTGCGGAGCTGCAGACAGACATAAACGAGCTGACCAGTGACTTGGACCGGGCGGGTATCCCATATCTGGACTACAGGACGTACGCCATGAGGGTCCTGTTCCCTGGCATCGAAGACCACCCCGTCCTCAGGGAGCTCGAGGTAAAGGCACTCGCAGTAACTCACTTTAGAATGGGCTCGGTATGTTCTAGTACGAAGTGATGGCTGATTATGTCTTGAATGGAAAGCAAGAGACAGTATTACTCAGTAGGGGCGACAGGGGCAACAGGGGTGACAGGGGCGATAGGGGCGACAGTAGCTCAGTTGGTAGAGTGTTTGTCTCCTGACTCACAGGTTGGCGGTGCCATTCCAGCTGCCACAGATGAATGCTGTCATTGTGTCCTTGGCCAAAACACTTAACCCACCTTGCCCCCAATTACAAATACAACAAACCTCTAATAAAAATGTATTTTCAGATAAAGGTTACTATTCATTATATCGTGGATCCATTAGAGAGACTGGTAAAAAAGTTAACAAAGTCAACACAGTCAAATCACTTCTTTGCCGTATCTTTTTACTTACAGTTCACTAGCTGCTTTTGAGTGCATTTTTCATGTAAAACAATGACAATACCCATGACAATAATAATGTAGCCTCTGGGCACTCGTTCACCAACCTGAAGGCCAAAGTTTAGATTTCCGCTCAGACCAAGTTCAGTCAAAGATCCTCATGTAGAGATCTTCACTCTTCTTTCTTTATAACGCGATTGTCTTATTCACTGGTTTGGTTTTACCTCCTTTTCTGACACCTCTTCCATTTGTTCTTCTTTGGCCAATGCATTCCCATGGACGTTTTTGCCTTCTTATAAAAAAATAATTGGCTTTAGCCCATAATATGAGTCTAAGTTTGATGTGACTACTGAAATGGCCCTCTAAAAAATTCAGTGGTGTAACAAATGATCATTTTTGCTAAGTAACTCTAGTTTTCAAAAACAAAATTAAAGGGCCCATATCACACTATTTTCTGATCTATGTTATAATGTTGTTTCCTCATCAAAAACATGTGTTGTGTTTTGTTTCATTCACACATGTTTAACACGCAAACCCTGCATATTGAGGCTGAGTTATTCTCTCAAACATAAAACACTCTGTTCCACCTTGTGATGTCATGTATTAATACAGGAAGTGCTCTACAGTGTTTTTAAACTCCACACACTTTCACTAGAATCATTTGGATGATTTCAGCCTTGGAATTGTCATTCTCTACTGAACTAAAGGCAAACAGTAGCTGTTAACTTGAAAACTACCGCTTCATGACATCACAAGGTGGAACAGAGCATTTTGAGCTTTGGAGATGTAGACAGACTAGTAATAAAGGGTTACTCAAACATGTGTGAATGAAACAAAACACAACTCCAGGTATGTTTATGATGAGATAACAACATTATAACATGACATAAAGCTCACAAGAGTCAGTTTTGCGTAATATAGGACCATTAAGATGAAATGAAGTGTAATTTTACTGTTAAAGAGTTTGATTCTGTAATAGTCTCAGAAGAAATGCTAGAAATCTGTTGTACCAAATGTATTCTGTGAAGGCTCGTGTGTTAGTGTCACAGATGCAGTGAGTGTCCATATGTTAGATACCCAGAGGGCAGAGGACACCAGTGTGCTGTTATACACTACTTTAGAAACATGTTGAGTTGAAATTCCTGCTCCTGGTGGAAAACAGGGTCCCCGCGCTGGCTATTTCACCCCCGGCCGGCTGCACGATGAGGGGGTAATGAAGTGAGTAATGCCCCCTCCTCTGTCAGAGCTGGAGGTTCGGGAGCGGGAGGGAACTGGACTGGTTTACAACACATCTCAGTCCTCGTCACAACAGCTGTATCAGATCTAATGAGTTAACTTAACAGAAGCACATAGGAGGGCACACAGGGGACTGAACAAACAGTATACTTTTATACTTCTTCAGTTCTAGAAATACATTTGACTGCTTCAAGAAATACATTTGACTGCTTCAAGAAATACATTTGATTGCTTAAAATACATAGTGTGCACAAATAAAATAGTGGGCAAAGAATGATGTAATTGCCCAAAAATATCTATGACTCACTGTTGGACAAAAGTACATCTTGAATTAAAGTATATCTTGGTTGAATCTTGAGCATATACTGTATAAAGAAGTGGTCTAAGTGAGTGTGACATCACCCATACCGAGAAATTCCAACCGCAAGTGTCATAGCGATCAAAGAGCCAATCCGAAGCGAGGCTGTTGAAGGTAACGCTCTTTCCTGCCTGCACCACCAAAAGTACATTCTTACACACTTATTGTGTATAACAGAAAATACATTCTAGACGAGAGTTGATTCATTTACCTTCACGCAAATGCAAGTTTCTGTACGTATTTCTTCTAGTGCCCTTTATACCACGCAGTGTGACGTTTTTTTGAGGAAAGACGAGTTTTTAAAGCTATTTTGTTGGAAGGCAAGTTATTGGTGATTATTCCAAAGTTGTCTGTCTATCACAGTTCATTATTAGAGTGAAAGGAGCGACTTGGATTAACTAAAATACTGCATTTTTTCACTCCTGGTTCAAAATTGGGCAGGGCTTTAAATTGGTCTTAGACTCTAATGAAAGCATATATCTACAAAAGTGGTCCCACTGCAACTGTTAATGTTGCAAAGAGGTCTGTAAAATTGGATTTATGCATTCGTCCATTTCTATTAACTACTATTCAGTTTTTAAAATATCAAATTTAAGTGGAGGTTGAAAATTAGCAAAGCACAATATCCTTCATTACCCTTTTGAGGTTGTCTAGACTAGCTGTGCAAAATGTCATCCTCAATGTGTTTAATTCTTAAAGAAAGAAAAGATATTTTGGCTCAAGGCTGCAATAAAAACTATTCAAAGTAATTAATCCACCAAATCAATTAGCTAAATGCCAGGATGTGCCCTCTCCAACAAAACTTCTCTATTATTACGAACTTTGAGGTCAGTGACTAGACAGTTTTTAGAATAACTTTTGTGTAGCTGTAGTTTGTATTGTCTTTCCTTGAGACTGACAATTGTGTAGAAACCCAAAAAGCTGCTAACTCATGGTCTTTTGCCAACACAAGTCAATAATTGATTAAGATGCTCTCAGTTACTCACCATAAATGTAGCCTGTGTCCGACCGGAGTGAAACGCGAGAGAAGTGTTTGGGAAAATCTTTATTTGGTGATGCTCAAGGTCAGGCTGAAATCTGACCAAATGGATGCACTTCGAAACAAACTTTATTCAGACTAAACAGGCAGAAAATTATGACAACTGACAGGTAGAAATGATGTTACTGTGATCATCTATTTGTCAAAGCACATGTTATTTTTGTCTTCTTATTTTAATAGATTATTTTTCCAGACCAATGTTTAGTTTGTTTTCATACCTGACAATTCTGACTGCTCACTAGTTCCTCAGATGTTGATGTTGCTGTGATGTGTCTGGTCCGCTGGTTTAAACTGTTTAAATCAGCTGACCAGACACGTCACAGCAACATCACGTGACCACTCTGAGGAAGGCCGCTAGTGAGCTCTCGACACTGTCAGCTATGAAAACAAACTAAACCTTGGTCTGAAAAAAGAATCTATTTAAATAAATTAGCAGAAGACCAGACGAACCTCATTGGACTAAAGCACATGTTGGTTTGTTCTTGAAAGCAACAGGAAGGAAGGAACTGTGGTGAACCATTTAAACTAGCAACTTCTTATGCAGCATCAAGCTACCAGTATCTCATTGGCTATTTCTTGCCCACTCAATCAATGTCAGTCACTACATTTACATGCACAGAGAGCAACGAGTGCACTAAACAACCACATTCAAATTGTTGTTGCCTTAAAACCTGTCAGACCACTCTTGTCCCAAAGAACCAAATAGGGTTGTTGTTGTTTTTGGGAGCTGGGAGATCTGAACCACAACACCTCAATCATAGTTTCCAGGTTTGCATTTTGAAAAGTTGGACTAGTTGGACCAGTTATCCACTTTTTCTGGCATTCATGTAAACAGTGTAAGTAGTTCACAAACTATGCTATGCTGGATTCTTCTAGTGGGTTTTTTCTAGTTTGGGTTAGTCTTTGTTTATAACTACTTATACTATTTATACCGACTAATACTTACTTATACTTACTAATACTTACCGATACTTACTACTGGGCGACAGTAGCTCAGTTGGTAGAGTGTTTATCCACTAATCTGAAGGTTGGCGGTTCGAGTTCTGCTCTCGACACAAACATCTTTGGTTGTGCGGTCAGATCCACTGACCCACAGGTTGGCAATGTGATTCCAGCTCCCACAGATGAATGTTGTTGTTGTGTGTTTGGGCAAGACACTAACCCACCTCATCCCCAGTGTCTACGTACACTGGTGTATGAATGTGTGTGTGTGTGAATGGGTGAGTGGTTCCTTGATGTAAAACGCTCTGAGTGCCTTGAAGGTGGAAAAGCGATATATAAAACCATTTAACTAATCTTGGTTTAGTTCTAAATTAGCTCTGGTTTAACAATATTATTATAGATCTAGTGGTACTTTGAAAGAATCGTCCTATTCGGTACTTGTTGGCATCTAAAGCTGTGTTTTTTAAAGTGGGACTAAACTTTACTCAACTTTTATATACATGGCGTTTTAATAGCGTTGTCCTTTTTTGGCAATTTTAGTGCAAACTAGGTAAATCTGCAGCTTTGTGTCCAAAAGTGTGTAGCCACTTTGATTTCAAGTGCTATGTGACATCTCACAGAACTGCCCTGAATACAGCCAGGTGTTTTTGATTACAAACACCTGACTGCAGGGGCGGAGTTTCAAGTGTCAATCACGCTGTTCCTCTTATGTCCAGACCCTGCCCCTCCTCCTCCCCCCTCACTTTTCCCTCCAGTTTACCAGGTCTATTTGAAATATGGTTATGGGCAGAATTTAGGTGTTTAGTCTCACTATGAAAGATTTGAAAATATAGTGTTACTTTGCATATAGGTGAGCATATTATAGAGTTGGTCATATTTTATCAATTTTGAATGATGTTTTTCCTCACTCTCAGGTGTCAGGAAACGGCCAGCTTCACGTGGAGAAGGCTCTGAAGGTTTTCGGTCAGCTCATCAACAACAAAGTGTTCCTGTTGACTTTTATCCGAACTTTGGAGATGCAGCGTTCCTTCTCGATGCGGGACAGAGGCAACGTGGCTTCCCTCATCATGACCGCTCTGCAGGGCCGACTGGAGTACGCCACCGATGTCCTCAAACACCTGCTGTCCGACCTTATAGACCGCAACCTGGAGAGCAAGAACCACCCCAAACTGCTCCTGCGCAGGTAAGAAGGCAAACTGACTATAGCGTATTTGAAATAGGCCTAGAAGAAAATAACTCTTGCAAATTAGTGAGGAGCGATGAATAGTTTATAGCATACATTCACGGAACATAACAAAAAGTTTCAAATTAAGCTAGCGGACAGGTGGAATTTGTCATATTGTAGATTTGTTGCCCTGTTTTATGGTTAATATCTTTGTAATTACCAGGTCTATCCAAATAAACATCTTCTCTGTCAGCAGACGTAAACCAAACAAGTGGAAGTATTTCTTTTCTCAGTAATCTATTGAATGAATAGACTTTGCTGCTAATGTGTCTGTAATTTGTTATGGAAATTACTTCAATGGCGAGACACAGGTGGGAGTGATGTGGAGAGAGTAGAGAGTCTGAGGAGGCTATTGGTTCTGCTGCTGCTGTGATGATAGGGTAAAGAATAATGATGAGGGGCGAGGGGATGTTTATGAATGCCTTCCTCAAATTCGCTTTCTTGTCTCCACTCTGAGCACGGATCTCCTTCTGATTTGTCTCATGAAGCCCCCATAGGCATAGAGTTGAGTTTGCTGACCAAACCGCTCATTTCCTTATTTTCCTACCATGATACCTCCTTGTAGTCAAGTTCTAAATACTGAAACAATTAAAGGTCCTATATTACACAAAATTGACTCTTGTGAGCTTTAAGCCATGTTATAATGTTGTTACCTCCTCAAAAACATACCTGGAGTTGTGTTTTGTTTAATTCACACATCGAGTCACACGTTTGAGTAACACTTTATTATTAGTCTGTCTACATCTCAAACCTCAAAATGCTGTGTTCCACCTTGTGATGTCATGAAGCAGTAGTTTTCAAGTTAACAGCTACCATTTACATTAGTTCACGAGAGATTAGCAGTTCCAGGACTGAAATGATCCAAATGATTCTAGTGAAGGTGTATGAAGTTTAAAAACACAGTGGAGCACTTCCTGTACTACCACATGACATCACAAGGTGGAGTGTTTTCTGTTGGAGAGAAGAACACAGCCTGAATATGCAGGATTTGTGTGTTAAACATATGTGAATGAAATGAAACACAACTCCAGGTATGTTTCTGATGAGGAAACAACATTATGACATAGATCAAGAAATAGCGTCATATGGGCCCTTTAAGTTAACAATGCGTCACAATTGCAATGCGTTTAATTTGTGTCTATCAACAAAACAGAACTTTTGCCTTGATAGTGGAAGTCTACTGCTGCAGAGACAGTATCTTCTTGTACACAGCCCGGTGTATACTTCACAATATATATACTTTAAAATAAGACTTACACTGACAGTTTTCTGCACTAAACACCACACTCCTCACATACGGACAACATGAGATTCTGAATAATTCTAGCCTTTTCCGCGTCTCCTCCTCTCGCTCTTGCAGCCAGTGTCAGTCCCACTTATTCTCCAGACCCGAGCGTCCCATAAAACATTCAGGCAGCCTCTTCCTCTCCTGGCTCCTGGACTTTGTTTTCTACTCGAGTGCAGTCAAAACGTTAAAAGTTTCAAGCATCCTCGTACTTAGCTGCTTTGTCAACTTTAGAGACATAACACCAAAATGTTTCTTTAAAGGTGCATTATGTAACTTTTCTAGTGGGGGTCTGTAAGAAGATATTGTTAGTTTGCCTGGAATGTTCCACAGTAAAGCTTTAAACCAAGCATTTATTCAATTAAAGGTGTTTTTATAGCTCAAATGTACATTGAAACATCATGTCTTTCTGATCTGACCTGTAACTTTACATAGTGGCCGAGACATGGCTTGTCTCCATGGAGATAGATGTAACTTTTCTGATGGGGGGTCTGCTTTTCCTGAAAATTTTCCACAGTACACCTTTAAACAGTCTTTCCAGCATTTATTCAATTGCATGTGTCTTTATTGCTCAAAAATAGTGGGAAAAACATGCATTTTTACTGTTCTGACCTGTAACTTTGCATGGTGACATCATCTCCATAGCGATCATCTGCAAAGAGCTATGATTGCTTTGCCTGGAATATTCCACAGTACAGCTTTAATTTGCCTAATCTAGCATTACAGATGTTTTTATTGCTCAGAAATACCTTCTAACACATGCAGTCTTGCTGTGACTGGGCTCACCTCTCCACAGATCTGACCTGTAACTTGGCCTGGTGGCGTCACCTACTTGTCTCCATGGAGATAGACAGGCTAAGCTTAAAATGTGCTGTACAAATAAAGTTTTTTTTTTTCCTTCTTGTCCCATGGAGATAGACAGGCTAAGCTTAAAATGTGCTGTACAAATAAAGTTTTTTTTTTATTGCCATACTGTGGAACACTCCCGACAAAGCAAAAACATCTCCATGGAGACAACCAGGTAGTAGACCCTCCATTAGTAAAGTTACATAGTGCACCTTTAAATATAGAAGATGAGAAATGGGTCCTTGAATGAAGGTTAAAGTTCCGCACATTTATTTAAAGCCACAGCAGTACCCTTTGTTCCCTCCAGGTTTTCATTATCCTGCTTTATTAAAAACTCCATGGGACCTAATCCTCAGTCCTGCAGTGGATCCTCGCAGAGATAAACGCCCCATAGTTTTATAATTGAAATAAATTTATAAAGAAAGTGGGGGATGATCCATGTGACAGCTCCGTTTGTTCTTGTGTAGTGTCAGAACAGCAGTTAAACCAGCCGTCTTTTGAATGTGTTTCTCAGTGAGCGGTTTTAAGGCCTTTGCAGCTGTAGTAAAAGCAGCAACTCATCTTTGTACTGAATAAATAGCTCAGAGCACAGCCTCATGTCCATGTAAAAGAGACTAAATCAGCTCGACCGCTGAGTCAAAGAGGTGACATCTTTCTGTTATTTATATTACAGTGGCGTCAACTCCCCGAACAAGTTCAGGCCACCAAATTCTAAGTAATACATACAGTTTTACTACCATCTATATTGCTTTCTAGGGCCATGTGTAAAAATGTTATAAAATGATGAGTGGAGACCCCCTGCCAAGGGCTCATAGGCCCCAACCACTGTCCTTGTACCACAGTTTGAGAAACTCTGTAACACAATGTACTTCATAAACAGTAAACCAGTAGTTTTAAATCGTCACTCATAGCGTTCGGCTCTAGTCAAATGAAGCTCATTGCAACCAAAGAGCCAATCCAGAGCGAGGCAGCTGAAGGTAACGCCCCTTCACGCCCGCACCAATGGTTTAGAAGGGAGCAGGTGCTTAGCAACGCTGTCAATCAAACCTGTTGCTAACGCTAGCTGTAACGACCTCGGGGAAGTTTAGAAGGGAGCAGGTGCTTAGCAACGCTGTCAATCAAACCTGTTGCTAACGCTAGCTGTAACGACCTCGGGGAAAGAAGGCACCTGATTTGTCTGTTATTAATGTTCACATCTTGATTTACGGGTACAATAGCAAAATAAAAATGGCAGAATCATGTAGAGAGGGTTAATATGAACATTTTAAGACCAAAATGACAAGGCTCATAGCAGCAGTTACGGAGAGAGGGGTGACAGTTTTTCAATAGAAAGTGAATCTGAGCTAGAGTCAATGGAGCCAGAAGCGCACCTATGCTCACTTCCTATTTGGAACGCGGCGGCTAGCGGGTTAGCTATGTCCATTTATATATACAGTCTGTGCGATATATTGAAAAATGTATCATATCACAATATTTTTCTCTTTTGGGAGACATGCACAATTACACTGTCAGCACTGTCTAACAGTTATTTTAATGCTGCAGATTAAAACAATTTCAAATAATGATGATATTTCTTGCACTGTAGTGTTTAATTTTACAGTCCATTCACTTTTTGTGTGATACTTGAACCTCAACCAATCTCAAGTGATGTTGTAATACATTTCTGGTGGACTGCCAAAATATCATCTGAATATGGTTAATTAAAAATAAAACTTGTCAATACTGAGAGGTAGAGTTTACTCGATGTTGAATGCACTAAATCTGGAGAGTACACTAGACATGATATGCTTGTGCCTATAGTGTGCTTTACAAACTAGTAGAAAAAAAGCAGAGATAGACCGATGTACCAGTTGGCAGATATATTGGGCCGATATTTGCACCTTTTAGCACATCAGTTATCACTCTTAAATCTCCAATATCTCCGATATTTTGTTTTGGCCGACCGGCTGCCTAAAGAGTACACACAAAGTTTTATTTCAACACTTCAGTGCAAAGCAGTAACTGCAGAAAACGTAACCACACAGCTCTGTTATAGGTTAGTGGTAAAAAAGGGGCTGGGGGTGAGTTTGTAGTCAATTTAAATTACATAAGTTGGGAAAATAATCAAAATCAGACCCACATATTGGCCCTAAAAATATTGGCAGAATTTATGGGCCATGGGTTGCTCTGGATTCTAAATGATCAGTATTGGGATCAGCCATGAAAAAACCCATATCGGTCAATCTGTAAAACAAAGAATAACAGACCTGCTTATTTTGTGCTAATCTAGATCTTAATTATAAGGTAGCTGATGTCAAAGGACTGCAGAAGGGCATGTTAAGAATCTAAATCAGAAACATTATGAATACTTTAATGTAGCGATGTCTTTCTTCTACACAAAGAGCAAGTCTTTGGAGCCGAGGTATGAAGGGAACAGAACAGACAGAGAAAAAGAGGAGAGGATAACTACAGAGAAAGAGAGGTTTTAATATGCAGAGCGCCGTGGAGTCTTTTAACAATGCCATTACATTTCGACAAATAAACATTTTAATTCATCAAATTTAATGGGATCTGAGCACTTTACTCAAAGGAGTGTCTGAAGTGAAGTGGGCATTAGCTATTCTCTGTGTACAGCGTCTGTCTGCGGCTAACACTAAAACCGCTCCTCGCTAGCTCCCGCATTCCGCTATACACTGCCTAATTACTCATGTATTATTTATGCCTTATTAATGAGGGTTAAAGCTTGATCGAACATCCCATTAGCAGTTTCTTCCATACTGATAAATGGACTTTGCAGCACCTCATTTGTTTATACACACTCATTTATAAGCCCACATGCAAATATTTCATTTCGTTTCATTTCTGCGGCAGTCATCAGTAGCACAAATAGTTGGAATTGGCGAAAAAGACGACGTGTTGGAAGCCTTTGGGCTGAATTAGCAGGATGGAAAACAAGCCAGTGTCAATTATTGGTGAAAGTAGTGAACAGTTAATGGGAATGGAGAGGAGGATTGTAGACTGGATGTAATAGCCTTGTGTTGGGATGCCAGAGGCCAGATTGTATGTTGTAAATCTATGGAATGGGCTCGAATGGTCCATTGACTATAAAATGGCATTTTCTTGTGCATTACTACGATCCATATATATGTATTATGTAGTATAATGTTCCCCTATTGCTGTGTTTTTCACGTAACCTTTGACTAGATGTGTTCGGATTATACTGCGTCTTAATGGGGTGTTTTAGATACTATATGCAATGATTTTTTACTCTCAAATGGGGTGTGTGTGTTTGTGTGTGCAGGTGGGGGGGGTATGTGATATATAGACACATATATAGACACATATAGACTTCACCAAAACTGTTTCTTCTGTGGCGACAGTAGCTCAGTTGCTAGTGTCTGTGTACACTGGTGTATGAATGTGTGTGTGAATGGGTGAGTGGTTCCTTGATGTAAAGCGCTTTGAGTGTCTTGAAGGTGGAAAAATTCGGCCTGTCGCCATAGCAATTAACAATTTAAAACATACAAATACGTCTAAATATAGTCCGAAAAATGTCACAGATAACAGGAAGCTGAAACTCATGCAAAGTGATGAAAATTTAGGACTAGCCATGGCAATTGACAATTCAAAATATCCTGGTCATAAGTCTTTAAAAATGGCGCATGTAACAAGAAAACTAAGACCCATGGACGAGAAGTGTGTTGACTTAGGGACAATTTACATTACTTAAAAAACAAAAAACTAAAAAACTAAAACTACAAATGATGAAATTCAGCCATTCACAGAGGTTGACAAGATGGTGGCATTTAAGGAGCAACACCATTTTGCATCTACCTCTAATAAAAACCACGGATGCTTACACTTCTGCACCCCATTAATGAAACCACTTCTTCTAATACAACAATTTTCTCAATGGGCCATCTCTTGTGTTTGTTTTGTCAGCCCGTTTGCTTTATTACTCCAAGTTTTGATTCTTAACGACGCCCACACAACACATTCAAAGACCAGCCCCTCCATCCTCTTCCCTAACAACGCTCTTTTAATGGGATCGCACTACATTACTCCCATCACCTTGAGACGTTTCCATCTCAAATCATTCTCCCTTCTTTCTCCTCAGCGTTTTTCCTAATGAGATTTCCGCCCATGCACAACCGCGTACAACATTATTAACAGGGCTTCCATTGTGTTTGGCAATACAAGACATTCCACTGGCTGCTAATCTAGGAACCCCATCCCTTCCCAACTAAACTACACCCCCACCTCAATCAACCAATGAGGGCTTCAGAAAGATGCATGGCCTAGCTTAAATGCTACACAGGCTAATGAAATCTTGATGCCCATTAGTAAAACTCAATTAAGGAAGAAGGAAGCGGAGGATAAGAGTAACAAAGTGTATCCCGCTAACCCACTCCCTCTCTCCAATTTTTAAAGAAAGGATATTAAGAACTGCCCTTACAAAAATGAGCTCTGGGGACTTTGGGGACTTTGCTAAGCTTATTAAAATGCCTAATGCCTTTCATTAACTTCCAACTGACTTAAAGTGCCACCGTGCAGCTTTTTTGTTTGAAAAATACAGCAAATAAAAGTATGGATGTTTTTACTGCATTAAAACATAAATAAACATGCAGACTGAAGACTGCGTAGTATATTTGTAGATTAAAAAGTTCTTCGTTGCTTTGGGGCTTTGGGTCTTGTAAAGTGCTATACAACATGTGAGTGAGTATATTGATTGCAAATAAAGGACATAAAAAATAAATGCATGAATCAATAATCGGCTTTTTTAAATTTCCACATTTCTACCTTTCTACCATGACCCCAAACCAATGAATGTACCCTCTGTCTTGTCCATAGACTGACTGTATATATAAAAGGACATAGCTAACCCGCTAGCCCCCGCATTCCAAATAGGAAGTGAGCATGGGCGCGCTTCTGGCTCCATCGACTCTGGCTCCAATTCACTTTCTATTAAAGGACTGTCACCCCTCTCTCCATAACTGCCGCTGTCAGGTTTGTCATTTTGGTCTTAAAATGTTCGCATTAACCAGCTCTACATGACTCTGGTATTTTTATTTCACTATTTTGACCATAAATCAAGATATGAACATTAACAACAGACAAATCAGGCACCTTCTTTCCCGAGGTCTCTCTAAGACAAACGCTATGGGTGATGTCACACTCACTTAGTCCACTTTTTTATATAGTGTACGGTCTTGTCTCTAAACCCAAAACACACACAATAGGTCTTAGGTAGCCCTGACCAAGCCTAGCCCAAAATGGAGATGGGTCCACTGCTACTGATAGGTTGCCTCAGCGGCATTGAAGGATGGGTCAAATGCAGAGGAACCATAAAGTGTATACCTAAACAATTAAACCTAGACAATTTTACTATTGTTGAGTTTAAATTAAGTTCAGCATATGCAAATTTGCCTTTTGAATATATCTTTGTGAAATGATGCTATCTTCTGTATCTAACAGAGGAACATCACTGCATTTGAGAATCCACAAAATATCCAATGCATGTGTTTATTTGCATGGGAATGACTTTGGGATTTTGAGTTGTATTCCATTTTTTTTTTCTTCACAAACATTTGAAGTCTGAGTATTCCCCTCGCTCTGCTGATTCTCTTGATGTAACAGAGATAGGGAAAACTCACTACACCCCCTGCTGGTGTATCTGACTACACATATTCAGTCATCCAGCTTTGATTTCACAGAGAGTTACCAATACACATGCGATCAGCGTGTTCAAAACACACCAAATAACACACCCAAGCCAATATAACCAAAAAACTAAAATATGTATGTGGTAACTATATACCTGGTTTTAAAAATATACAAGTAGGGTTGTCAAAAGTATCGAAAATCAGATTAATTGATTAATCGATACTAAAACTAGTAACAAAACTAGATACTCATTTGAGCAAGTATCGATACTAAAAAGTCACGTCAGGACAGAAATGAACCTTCCCTGAATAGCTTTAGAATGATCTTGTGCAGTAGGTCAGTTAATATGCCCGTTAAGATCTTAAGACTTTTTGTGAAGTTGGAGCAAATCACTTCATGCTTATTCTTGTCAGTATGTGGAAGGGCATCTGACATAAAAACTTGATTATTCACATTCTATCTGATGCTTGTTCCATATTTCTACATTTTTCAAGTGTTGCGTATTAAAGTCTTTGGTGTGCAATTTTGTCCAGTTTCTTCATAGCGTTGGTTTGGTCCATTTACAATAGAACCACACGATCTAGCTTCTGTTTTCATTCAAGTTACTTTTTATCGTTCAAAGTCTTCATTGTCCATGTAGAAAAACTTATCCTCTGCATTTAACCCATTAGGTGCAAACTTTAGGGTTCAATTTCACTTTCATACCTCCCCGAAACCGCATACTTCCCAGACATTAGATGATTGAAATAAAATGATACTTGGACCACTTTTTGTCCACTCCGTCCCTGTCTCTGGCCCTGTTCTTCTCTGTAATGAGGGTTCACATCACTCACACGTCTCACAGTCTAAAATAGCCTTTTGTCTGCACCTCTGGCTCTATCCATCCCACTGGGACTTTTTCCACTGCCAGCCCTCCAATAGGACTCTGCACAATTATCTCTGTAATAGTCATAATCTCCCTTTAGGTCCATTCTGAGCCTGAATAGGTAGGCTGTAATCACTTGGCACTATTTAGCTTTGAATCTGCAGCCTTTGCTTGTCTTTAATACCTGACATCTTTTGATTCTTGCTAAGCCTCTCCATCAAATCCGGCCAAATAATCGTTATAATTCCCGGCAACATGAAAGGTGATTAGCAGCATGTTGTCGGTTAGGTTGGAAGAGAAAAGAGACTGTAAACCATAAAAATGTATCGTTCTCGATTCACATGACAATGGGTTTGTTAAAATCATATCTGGAGCAGTAGTTTAGTTGAGAAACAATTATTAATGACCTGCGGAGGTAATGGTAAATGGTCACATATTTATATAGCGCTTTGCATCAAGGAACCACTCACCCGTTCACACTCACGCTCGTACACCAATGTACGCCAACACTGGGGGCGAAGTGGGTTAAGTGTCTTGCCCAAGGACACAACGACACCATTCATTTGTGGGAGCTGGAGTCACACCGCTAACTGTGGATCAGTGGAATTCATTGCATTACCAATGATGTTTATGTCGAGTGCAGGATCAGTGGACAAACGCACTAAGCTACTGTCGCTACACTCTACCAACTAAGCTACTACTTTTTGCAGTGAAATGGGCGAGGTGCAAGAGGAGTAAGAGGTGGTCCGGCGTTAACTGGCTGTGTTCATTCATGGTTCAAAATCGATACGCTCCCTTTAAACAAAAACTGACTGCAAAAGGACTTTGGAGTTTGCATGTTCTCCTCATGCCTGTTAGGATTCCTCTGTACACTCTGGTTTCCCCTACCACTAAAAACACATACAACGGGCTCCCTTCTGGGGCCAGGACTCCCTTGACAAAAAACAAGTCACGGTGGGAATTTTCTGGTAAATTCAAGAACAAATAAAAAATTGTTTTATGGGGCGGAGAATAGACTGAAGTGTGCTACTGCATTACACAGGAGATGGTGGGTTTGTTTTTCACAGTGCTTCAATTATCTTTATCTTTATTATTTTGTGACTTTTGCCATTCAAAGTCATATACTCAATAGAAACAGGATTAACTAATTAAGTTAGGTAGCTGGTTGTAGGCACTTTTTCAATTTAACTTCCACTGTTCAAAAATACGCATACTGCTGTGTACATATTGCATAAATATACAGTATATGCCCAGATATTGTATTGTGCACGATCTTAAACCAGCACAAGTGTAAGGATCATCTTGCAAGAAAAGCCACTCTGTTTCCCGCATCTTCCATCTTCTCTTGTGCTGTCCTATACCTCAGGCCCTGGCCTAGAAGGTCTCCAGAAGAACTCCTCTTTCATCTATCATTCACGTTCATTAAGCATTCCCACCTGGCTGTGTGTTTGTCTCTTCCCCTGCACACCTGAGTTGTGTCCTCTGCTCCGCTGCTCCTCTGTCTCCACTCTAATGACCCTGGGCTATAGTCAGATTGTGCAGCGGGATGGGGAAGATGGGAAAAGTATGTCCTCCCGTGTGCTCAGAAGTGGAAGAGGAGGCAGGAGGTCACGTCGCTCTTGTGTGTGTTTTCACGGCCAATCGACTCCTTCAGCCACGCTAAATATGACTGACTGTTGGGCAGAGGAGAGGGAGCACTGTAAAAATGAATACGGTTTAAATGATTTGAATTCACAATCTGGCTTATTAAACTATATTATTATTTAGTACGTTTAGATATCTGACCTTCTTGAAAGATGTATATTCTAGTCAGGGGTCTAGCCAAGGGTCCACCACCTGCTTGTCTCCAGGGAGATGTTATTGCTCTGCTTGCAGTGTTCCACAGCATGACAATAAACTTATCTATCTTGTCTTTTCATGGAAATACTTTGAAAATCATGCATTCTTAGATCGAACCCAGAACTTTGGTTTGGTTTGGTGGCATCAACTGCTTATGTCCAAGGAGATAGAAAAGTTACATAATACCCTTTAAAGCGTCTTGCTATTCACCTTTTTCAGGAAGTTATCCATTTGCTCCTTTTCTGTTGATTAATTTGCTTGTCTGTTTCTGTTTTGTTGTTGATTTTCTAACTTTCTGTTGGTTAAATCAATTATCACGTTCAGCCCTAAGAGGCATCTGCTGCTGTCATTTTGGGCTTTACAAAAATAAATTGATTTGAAAATTGAAAATTGAAATTGCTGTGGGCGCCGCCATCGTCATTTGGGTTGTATTATTTTGCATTGGGCTGTTGATCTTGAGAGTAAATCAGTCCTATAGAAACTACAGAGCCATTTTAAAGCCTCCCAGGGAATCAGCGCAGTGTTGACTTGTTATTGAACACAAAATTTGAACATTTTACACAAATCAACCTACTTTATATCAGATTTTCGCTGCAAAACTTTTCCCAAATTCTCCATTGAAATGAATGGGATTCCCGCTTAACCAGAGAAATCGCGGTTTAGTCGCATTTACGGCAAAAGTGAGCGGAGCGGAATAAGGTCAATAGACTCACCCACATCTGATATGCCAAATGTCAAATTACTAATAATCGGCTATTTTGTTCCAACTGTTTTATACCCAATGGAAAATACGTTTGAAATGTATTCAAACATGTTGCATAACCCAGAGCTGTCCATTAAATATATCAATACATATATAAATATTTCAATCCAAAGCAGTCAAAACTTCAGAACTCGATTTCAAGTCATTTTAACCCGTGTAGGCACTCATTTTTTGCAGTGAAATGGGGGTGGTGTAAAAGGGGTGAGAGATGGTCCGGCGTTACCTGTCTGTGACCGCGCTCATCTCAAACAGCTGAGGACTGTCACTGCAGCTGACGTCCTGCTGTGTTTAACCATTCGTGAATAATGTCCCCCCTCACATACTCTCCTATAGACAGGCTGACGCATACTCGAGTACACAGTCGTTTACATGATCACAGATGGTAGACATGTCCGTTCACTGTGACCACATAGTTTGAGGCGATACCACCGAGAGAAATCCCTACATATAAACATGAGGAATTATGAACATGATCCGAAAATAAGCGTTTGAGTTTTGTACTTTGTGTGTTTTTGCAGGACTGAGTCGGTTGCGGAGAAGATGCTCACCAACTGGTTTGCCTTCCTCCTTCACAAGTTCCTCAAGGCAAGTTCGACACACAACACAGCAGATTGGTACACAGTGTGAAGATCCGATTATGAAAATTCAGATTGTTTCCACAAAAGATAATGAAAATGATTTGATTAATTTTACAATCTGTATAATAACTTACCAGAGCCTCCAGTGTTTAAGCTGCTCCAGGCTTTAGCACTGGAATCCAATCTAAGCTGATACTCAACATTGAAACTAAT
Source organism: Periophthalmodon schlosseri (assembly GCA_000787095.1). NCBI lineage: Eukaryota > Metazoa > Chordata > Actinopteri > Gobiiformes > Gobiidae > Periophthalmodon > Periophthalmodon schlosseri. Next base: position 144,293 of record KN479790.1, read on the forward strand.
ATATGCCACTGACACAATAACTCGGAAGTAGAATTATCCAAAAAAAAGCTACTCTAAACTTCTACTGAACAATATGGTTAAAAAACACTAATGGCGATAAATAAATGAGTTTGTATCTAGAAAGAGTCATCGAAGTTATTCATTCAACCCTCCCCAGCTCGAATCTAATTGTAGAACAGTAAAAATAAAAAGTCCCCAACTAGTACTAAAAAAAAGTAACCACAATAAATATTGACCCCCAAAAATAATTGTCCCATCTAACATGTATTGAACGATAAGTTGATATAGTAATTATCGTGACAGGCCTAAATAAGAGTCTGGAAGTGGAATTTGAAGTTGTAATCAAGGACAAAATATTAAATGTTGCAAAAAATGAAAGGATGGACCACAAAATAGGATGCACTTAATCGTATATGAGAAAGCAGCACAACAAACACAAAAGGTTATATTCATTGAAGGTCCTGTATTACACAAAATTGACTCTTGTGAGCTTTAAGCCGTGTTATAATGCTGTTACTTCATCAAAAACATACCTGGAGTCGTGTTTTGTTTCATTCACACATGTTTGAGTAACCTTTTATTAATAGTCTGTCTACATCTCCACCTTGTGATGTCATGAAGCGGTAGTTTTCAAGTTAACAGCTCCTTTTACCTTTAGTTCAATAGAGATTGGCAATTCCAGGGCTGAAATCATCCAAATGATTCTAGTGAAGATGTTTGGAGTTTAAAAACACAGTAGAGCACTTCCTGTATTAGCACATCTCATCACAAGGTGGAACAGAGTGTTTTCTGTTTCTGAGAAGAACTTGGCCTAAATATACAGGGTTTGTGTGTTTAACATGTGTGAATGAAACAAAACACAACTCCAGGTCTGTTTATGATGAGAAAACAATATTATAACAGGTCAGAAAATAGCGTGATATGGGACCTTTAAAATTAAAATTAAATCAAACTGTCAACATAGAGCTTTTGTCACCGATAGACCTGCTTAAACAGGAAGAGTAACCAAAACATTTACCAAAGTTAGAGTCCTGTTATAAGTAGAAGTTAAAGTATGGCATTTAAAACTAAATGTACTTCTGTAAATGTAGCTGAGTTCTGAAGACACGTTGTTGTGCTGAGGAAATGAGTTTGTGTGTGTGTGTCTCAGGACTGTGCTGGGGAGCCTCTCTTCATGCTGTACTGCGCCATCAAGCAGCAGATGGAGAAGGGGCCTATCGACGCCATCACCGGAGAAGCCCGCTACTCCCTGAGCGAAGACAAGCTCATCCGCCAGCAAATCGAATACAAGACACTGGTACGGACACTACAAAACGCACAAGAAAACACACAAGAAAACACACAAGAAAACACACAAGAAAACACACAAGAAAACACACAAGAAAACACACAAGAAAACACACAGGATCGGGCATGTTTAACTGCGATCCTAATACTATACATGGGGCGGAATATCAAAATAAACATTACTAGTGACTATTAAAGGCGGTGTACCTGATTTTTACATGAGAATAACAGACCTAGGCTGTGTCCGAATGTCCACCCCAGCCCCTAGCCCCTCATTCACTACACTCTTTAGCAGACTATATAGTGCCCTCACTCACAGAGCGATTCGCTAAACTCTAACAGAACTTGATTTCTGTAATAAATAATGATCAGATTCGACTGGCACACAAGTATTTATGGACTAATAATAGCTATACTAGTTTTTGTCAAGATGGATCTCACGTAAACGGATTGGATTATTCATAATTTGTATCTGAGATGTGGAAATTATTGCTCTTTTAGCAGCTCGAGCTTAGGTAAGCTGCTAATGCTAGCAACTTCACACCACAACGGTTTATGTAAGAGTGATTTATTCATAATCAGCATTCGACAGTGCGATAAACCAGCGCTTCTGTCTGCTTCATTCAGTCGTGTCCAGTTAAAGACCTGTCGCTGCGCTGTTGTTTTTCCGACTCTTGCAGTGCATTGTGGTCCACATCGACTGGTCTAGTGGCCACTGGTGCCCACTTCTTTTCAAGGTGCATTGTGGGAAATTTTGAGTGCACTACTTTTTCACCAACTGGACGTTCGGACATCGCTAAAAATGGCGTGACCCCTAAATACTGTAGTGCCTGAACCAGGGAATAATGGACATTCAGACACAGTTTATTTTAAACGATTTGCAGTGGTCCAAACCTATTCCTCACTTTCCCAACGTATTCATAGCATCCTAATTTTTCACCGTGATGAGTTTATAAGAGCTTTTCACAACTTTCAAAGGCCAAGGTAATGCTAACAACAACTAGCATGCTAACAATGCTCTTCCTGATTATCTGACATTAATACACTTTATTATTAGAGCTGTAGAATTCTGTTGGCTACATTGACATTTGTAATCATATTGTTGAGTTTTTAGCAGTTCAAATTAGTGTCACGTTACTAAAATTTCAAACTCGATTTCGATACTAAAGACGGGACTATAGAGTTGTTACTCGATGCTGATTTTGATACCCAAATTATCATTTTAAAAGTTCTGTTTTAGACAATATTGTCACTTTCAACACCAAATAATAGTATTTGTTTATTATACCGTGTCCACTATCTCTGATCAAACTCAAGATGAAACTGTTCAGGAAAGGTCAGCTTTTATCTAGTTATGTGATTTCAGTGTCAATACTTGCTTAAATGAGTATCTAGTTTTGACACCAGTTTTTGACAACCGTAGTCCAATTTCCACCTGGCTCAGAGACCCAAACTCCAGCTACGAGGGGTCAGTAATGAAAGTAATGACTACTTACAACTTATTATGAAGTCTTTGCACAGTACTCGTAGTTCACTGTTATTTTTTGTGAACTACTCCCAAAAACATCAAAGCCGCGTGTGGTGTCATTTAGTGGAATACAATTAAGTAAATGATCCTGCGGTCTTCATTGTTGGTCCAACTTGACGCAGGAGGCAGAGCAGAGCAGCCATAGTCTGT
>KN479790.1:147357-172463 GCA_000787095.1 Periophthalmodon schlosseri
GTCTTTGGCTCATTACGCGTTAATGCCCCGACAGAGCTGGAAATTGGTGTCCCGCCGAAGGTGTGAAATTAGATTTGGGGAGAGCCAGAGAGCGGAAATGGTTTCAGCGAGCTCCTGCCATGCTCCTGGGAGACGCTAATGAGAGCGGACTAAAACTGGACCCAAGTTTTGGTTCTAACAGAGAGAGATTAGTGATCTTTTGTAGCTTTTTGATAAGGAGATGACATCAAATTACCACACCACATTTCATTTGAGGCTTCTACTTGGAATTTAGTACAGTAGGCAGTGAATAGCTAAGTTGTACACACATTATTTTGATGGCTGTTATCCAGAAATAGCTAAGGCTCGCACATTCCATTTATAATAATATTCAGCTCACCTAATAATAATGCATTGGATTTATGTAGTGCCTCCCAAAATGCTTTACATTGCATTATTCATTCACTCCACACACTATTATTGTAACAGCTGCCCTGGGGTAGACTGACGGAAGTAAGGCTGCCAATCTGCACTATCGCCCCGTCCAACCACTAACAATCATATACTACATTCATATTAGTAAGGTGAGTGAAGTGTCTTGCACAAGGACACAACAACAGTTTGAACAAGAGCCACCACTGGTCCCCCACTATGGCCCTTGACATTCCCAGCGGCCTCCCAACCAAATACTAACCAGGCCCAACCCTGTTTAGCGTAAGAAATCAGATGAGGTTGTATGGCCAAGCTTACATGGAAATACAAGTTTAGCGTAGCCTAGACGCTGAAGTATTCCTGCTTCTCTGATACAAGGATGATAAAGAAACTATAAATATGAACAAGCTCTATATCACTCTGAAACAACTATATATCATGAATGATTCTATGTGGCCCAGCCCTGATAAAATGTACAGACTTCCTATAAATAAATTCAAGGCAATGCAGAGATCGATGTACAAATGTCTAAATATATGTTGTGCCTTCTCTCCTTTGTGCAGATTCTGAACTGTGTGAACCCGGACAATGAGAACAGCCCTGAGATCCCGGTGAAAGTGTTGAACTGTGACACCATCACTCAGGTCAAAGAGAAGATACTGGACGCAGTTTACAAAAACATGCCGTACTCCCAGAGGCCGCGCGCTGTCGACATGGACCTGGGTAACTAACACACACGATTTAAACCATGGATTTAATTACTACTTATGAAGCTCATATTTTGAGTTTAATTTACCTGTGAATCTTTAAACACCATAATGACCTTTGAAACTCAAAAACATTTCTAGAAATTATATTTTTAGAAACAGCTCTTACCCCGGGCTCAGACTGCCCACAGTGCAGCTCCGGTGCAGTGGCATCAGGAATCCGCTCGCCGTGTAGTGCGGTGGTCCGGCGGATATTTTCCGTTATTCCATAGTTACCATGCAAACACATAGACCTGCACGTGCAGCTTGACAGGCGGTGACAGCAACAGCCCAGCGGAGCACCACTCTGAGTGCCACACTGCAACAAAGCCCTAACCCTGATCAGCTGCAGTCTGAGTGAGGTGTTAAGGTTCCTTGACTGCAAAGCATCTATAGCCCTTTACAAAGTGCACCTGGCTGATCTCTGGTTGCTGTCCCCAGCTCTTCTCCTTCTCTGTGAAGTACATACATGTCAATAAAGTCTGTGATACTTGTGTATTTTGCATTTGAACAGAAGAGGCGTGCTGCAGGGGGTGGAGGGACTGCTGGATGATGGCGTATCATTGCGCCGTCAGTCAACGCAAAACCATCACAGAAATAAGCACTTAAATTTACATCACGTGTCCACAATCTTAACGCGCACCTTAAATATTAAAGGAAAGTATAACAAAAGCATGTGGTGGAGCGCAAGGAGCTTTACGCACAGCATGCTCCATCGGCACAAGTGATGGCCGCACAGCCGACCGTCTTGCACTCTGCTCTAGGGCCTGGGTGGTGTCACCTCCGGGTGGGAAAAACGGAGCGACTGTGTTCAGTCTAGTGCTCCACATCTGAGCAGACTGATGTCAGTCTGGACGTGCATGTTTGTAAAGGGCTCAATTTCAAGGTTTTCAAAACACGCAGGATTTTAGCAGCAAAAAAGGCGGTCAGAAAGTACACATTTGATATCTGCTCCCTTTTATGAAAATGTTCCTATCCTCTCTGCCACTCCTCAATATCTCACGCTCCCTCCTTTTCTCCTCCCCCTATCCTTCATACCTTCCACATAATTGAGTGTTTGCCTGTCTCTGCTTGTTCCTCCACTTTGGCGTTTCTATCCTTCAGGCCCCTGGATACCCCATGCATGGCCACCTACCCAGTGAACAGACTAACAAAGCCAGTCAACAGCCTAGCAATCAATAATCACTCCCAGCATGCACACTGCCAAAGCTGTCCACATCTCCACTCCTTTATTACAATTCATTACCTTCAATCGCGAGACACCAACCCGAAGGCTACAACACCACCCTGCGTGACTCCCTCCACCTGCTCCCTCCTACCTTTTCTCAAATTGAAAGGTTGTGATTTTCTCATAGTTGGCCTTTTTATCTTGTCTCCCTCTCTCCACTTACCCGCCGCGTATGCTAATGGCGCGCAATTTCGCACCGCACAAGTACCAATTAAAGTTCGCCGCGCGTCCGCATATACTTCTTGAAATTGTTCGTGTGTAATCTTTAATTGAGATGCGCGTCAATCGAAGACAGCGTGACGAAGAGACACGAAACGCCAATGTGCGCGTTGATATGTGCTTGTCTGGGTAATGGTAGCGTAGAGGGCGCATTCGAAAAGGCTGCAGGGTAAGATGCTGTTTTAGCGCCCTGAAAGGAAAATCAGGCTTGAAAGAGGAGAAAGTAGGAAGTGGAGGGGGTAGGAGAGGATACGGGCAGGCAATTTGGCTCCAGTGAGGTAACTTTTTCTGAAAGATAGAAGATTGTGGAGTAGTATCTTGGAAGGATTCAAAGCACGTGTAGTGGGGTTGGGGCTGTGTGTAACTAAATCGCTTTGTAAATGTGATAAATAGTTTAAATAGAAAAACAGAGCGGAGTTCGTAGTGCTGAAGTTATGACAAGAATCACTCAAGTATGACATCAGCTTCTGGATGAGTTCACAAGCTGTTAAGCTAGCTAGCTAAATTCATTATTTCAAATAGAGATTTGTACATGGGACAAATGTAATTCATGCTGCCCACTTTATTTGGTTTTGTGTGACAGATGGCCACTAAATTGTCAGTCTACATAATTACATAATAGTCACTGTCGGGACATAAAAACTGATTTAAAATTGGATGTTAATGTAATTTGAAGGACAAAACATCAAATAATGCACAAATGCTGGCATTTTCAAAAGACAGACACAAAAATCAGACAAACTAAATTATATCTGATGGAGCGGCGCAAAAAACACAAATGTTCACATCATTTGATATTGTCAGCGTAAAGCTTTTGTCACCTGGAGACTTGTAAAACTTTTACTAAAGTAAGAGTACTGTTACTTCAGTAAAAACTATTACTCAAGTAAGAGTAAAAGTGTGCTGTTAGGAAAGTACTCAAAGTTTGGAGATGGGTCCCCAAGCGCTACTCTGCCATTGTCCACTGCCCCTGGGTCAAATGCAGAAGACGATTAAGTGTATCTTAACCTTATATCAATTAGGGTTATGGAGAAAACTTTATTATTTATGTTTTTTGTTAATGAATCTATATATATAATAATATGTCAGTCCCACTGAAATTGATAATAGTATTGTCAGGGGAGAGCTACATCTTTTGCAGCATCATTGGCAATAAGGGAAAAAAGTGCTCACAGAGGAACTACTGGACCCTTTGCCAACATCTTGTCAAATGTAGCCACAGCTGCCCTGGGGCATATTTACAAATACTTGGCTGCAGTTCTAAAAAGCCTAAAAAGATTTACTATCGCACACAATTTCACACCACACAAGTACCACAGTCTCAGATATTTAGTTTTTCAATACTTCATGTTCTAAGTATGTAACAATTATTGCTATATCCTGCTTGCTCATCTAATAAAAGTTGTTTGTTTTGCAGAGTGGCGTCAGGGGAGAATGGCCCGTGTGGTTCTGCAGGACGAGGACATCACCACCAAGATCGAAAACGACTGGAAACGGCTCAACACGCTAATGCACTACCAGGTACGGCCCCAGACTCGTCTTTACTTCAGCCTCACTCTTATTATGGAAATGGCACACACACCTTGTCAAACTTTGATATTTGCAGCACTTGACTTTTAGGCAGCCAATTTTCATATCCTCATTTGCATGTTTCGGTTCATTGTAATCCTGAAGTCACTGAAGAGAGGACAATTACTGTACAGGTGGCAGCAGATATGAACTTTTAGACGTTTTCACCGGCTCCCCTGAGAGACGAGGTTGTTCTAGTCTTAAGGACAGCGTTTTTTGTTAATTTTTTTTTTTTTTTTTTTCTTTTGGCTTCTAAGCTGGTATCAATTAGTCCCGCTGTGCCTGTCTACCACCTTGTCATGTGCATATCCCTCCCTTTACAGTCTTATAATGAGCCTAGTTTAGTCCTGATGTAGACTTGGTTTGGTCCTGCTCTAGTCCTGGTTTAGTCCTGATCTAGTCCAGGTTTAGTTAAGGATTTAGTCCCAGTTTTAGTGATGTGGTGGGCAGATATTAAGTGTGGGCTTTGAAATCTAGATTACATGCATATTTAAATGGTTCAGTCCTTGTTTGGTCCTGTTTTGAGACTAGTTTAGTCCTGATGTAGACTTGGTTTGGTCCTGTTCTAGTTCTGGTTTAGTCCTAGGTTAGTCTAGTCCAGGTTTTCTTCTGGATTTAGTCCTAGTTTTGGTATTCATCACATTGTTGGAACTGAAATGTGCTTGTCACTTCCACTTCTAGCTGCATACATAAATACTTCAATGGTTTAGTCCTGGTTTGGTACTGCTTTGAGGCTTGTTTAGTCCAGATGAAGTCTTAGTTGCGTCCTGATCTAGTCCAGGTTTTCTTGTGGCTTTAGTCTCAGGTAAGTCCTAGTTTTGGGCAGGTATTCATCACACTGTTGGGACTGAAATCTCTATTCATGGGTTTCAGCTTCCAGGATTTTTTCCCATTCAAAAGATATAATAGAGTGTTTTAAATTGTTATAACTGTGGCAACAATCCTATTTTTTCATTATTCTGAAACCCTTGGACACACCTGTCACTTCAACCTTTTGCTAGATCAACAACATGGTTAAGTTAAAATATGGGTTCATTTCAGTTAAAGTTGGGTAAGGTAAGGTAAGGCGTAGCTATGGTAAAAGTTAGCATCAGTCGCCAGGAATGTAAGTTAATAAAAGTGAATGCTGTCTGAAGAGCCAACTGGTTGCTTCACTTTACCCTTACAGGACATTCTGAATATCTTTTTAGCATGCAAATCAGAAAGAAAAATGCGAAGCAAAAAGGTGGCACTGGAGGATAAAAATAAACGGCATATTGAGCAGACCGCTATCTCCGCAGGTCGTGAGCAGAACCGATGGAGCTTCTCATTAACAGCCAAAAGGAACCATCTGTTCAAATGTGACAGACTCAAGAATCAAAAGGTGGAAATTCCTAAAATATAAAACGGGGACAAAACCAAATAAATGAACATCTCCAAACATCTCTGCTTCATTAGATCAAAATGATAAAAAGTTTAGACTTGTGGTACTGACCTACATAGAATGGCCTACCATTTGTATTCAAAATCCCTGTAGAATAGTTGAATTCTTGCTGAAATGAACATGAGAGTCAGTCAAAATGAAAAAAAAGTGTGACAACTGATTTAGTATTGTAAGTATGATTGCCATATAAAACAAACAGCATTATTACTTTTTTAATTAAATGTACTGGCTAACTAACTGGCACTCAAATCTTGTGATGCTTCATTTTTATGCTTACTAACTTTGTAAGTCACATGGTAAATATACCTCTTTTCCACCTTCAAGGCCCTCTCAAAGCGTTTTACCTCAAGGAACCACTCACCCATTCACACACACGTTCATACGCCAATGTACGCAGAAACAAGGGCGAGGTGGCCTAAGTGTCTTGCCCAAACACACTATGACAGCATTCATCTGTGGGAGCTGGAATATCGCACCGCCAACCTGTGGGTCAGTGGATCTGCCTCTGCCCACTGAGAACCTGATTTTTACTCTCTTAAAACCATGAAAAACAAAACTAGTTCATTTTATATTTTTGCGGTGCTATTCCTCGCTTACGTTATGCAGTCCGAGCATCCCAATTATTCGTCATCACAGTAAAGCTAACGCCAACTGTCATGCTGACCGTGCACTTCCTGATTCTCGGACAATAAAGCTTTAGTTATTAGTTGCAGACTGCACTCAGTGGACTTATTTTGACCCCAAGAGCTGCTTTGACAGAATACCAGGGACTTTTACATTGCTTTTGTCATGTCTATGCTAGCTAGACGTTTTATTCATCTTAAACATCGTTGGTCACAAAAAGGAAGCCACACACTGTTTTCCCAGGTTATTCGTTAGTGGAGTGCAAAGTCATCGCACCACCTTCAAACTACTTTATTTGGGCCAGGAACAAGTTTGTGCTTTTTTACTGAAAATTGGACCTTACCTCTTCCCTCCCTCTGCTCTGTCCCCGCAGAGAAAACCAAATAACAAAACCAAGAAATCATTACACGCAATATGTCACCGCGTCCTTCACAGACCCGGCAACATTTCTGCTTTTTCCGGTCTTTGTACTCTTCTGAAACTGCACCATTTTTCCTGCTAGTTTTTCCTCACACAATTCTTATTTTTGTCCAGCGGGGCTAGTTTTGCGCTTTATTCCTCTGTTTTCTCTTTCTCTATAGACTTTAATCGTCCATGAAGCAATGTTCCATGTTTGCCCCTGCTCCGTAATAGGCTGCAGTGTTGTTGTTTTTTTAACCAATCCTGTGTCATTATCAGAGGTGGGTAGAGTATCCAAAAGTTCTTCTAAAATAAGAGTAACGTTACTTCAAAATAATATTACTCAAGTAAGAGTAAAAAAGTATTTGGGAAAACTATTACTCAAGTAAGAGTAACTTAAAGAATAACTGTCAGGACGTAACATCTGATTTATAATTTGCTCTGTGCACAACAGGGCCTGGCAACCTCAGCGTTAACGTCACTACTTCCTGTCTAAGTCTATTTCTGTGAGGTGTTTGCCGAGTCACGCTAAAATGAATAAATATTTAAAGATAAGACAGCGGACAGTGACTTGAGGGTGCAAGTCTCTGACAACAAGTTAAAAATTAAACAAATGAGGTGAAAACTTCAGCGGAGTACACTTCTGTCTATAATAATGCTAATTTTAGGGCATGACACATATTAAAATAACACTACAAACTGAAATAATCTACATATAAAAACTGTAGTCTTTACATTAATCTTTTTGTATTTGAATAGGTTGTTTATTTTATATTTTTGGCTTTTAGTAAAAGTTAGCATTAGCTTTGAGACATGAGCTAGCTAGCATGCTGCTGTACACAGAGCCTATTGGATGTTAATGTAATTTGAAGGGCAAATAAAGCACGAAAGCTGGTATTTTCAAAGGATAGACACAAAAATTAGAAAAACTACATTATATCTAAAGGAACGGCGCAAGAAACACAAATATTCATATCATTTCATATTGTCAACATAAAGCTTTTGTAGACTCACAGTGGGAAGAGTAATCAAAACTTTAAGAAGAATACTGTTACTTCAATAAAAAATAGTACTCAAGTAAGAGTAAACGTATGCTGCAAGAAAAGTACTCTGAAAAGTACCGTTTCTTTAAAAAGTTACTTAACTAAATGTAACTGAGTAACTGTACTACCCACCTCTGCCCATCATTAGTCAAGGGAGGGACAGGACCACACAACATAGTGGGTGTTCAATAGTAGAAGAAACGTCATTGATCAGGGATGCTACTGTCCCTAAGCCGAACAAACCGGGGAGTAGTTAAGAGGGATATAGGTGCTGCCAGGCATTGTGGGTAAAAGGGAGAGTATAAAACAATGGAGATAAGGTGGTGGAGGGAGGGACTGTGGAGCTTGCACATCATTATAAATAGCTTGATTTGGTGCAGATCAATACAAGGTGTGAAAAATAGGTTGGAAATATACTTGAGAAACCCACATATTGGCAGATAAAAACATCTCTTGTGGACCTGAGAATGTAATAAATCACTTACTAATTACAAAAACCACATTGTATCTGCATTTGCTATTTCTGTTTGACATTTTTGCAGTGAGGAAAGACAGAAATAGATTGGAACTGCATTACATTTACAATTCAACCAAGGTAGTTAACGAATAAATATTTTCAAACAGACGTGGAGCAGTGGTTAGTTATTCAGCCTCACAGCAAGAAGGTCCTGGGTTTGACTTCCAGGCAGTGTGGGGCCTTTCTATGTGGAGTTTGCATAGTCTCCCTGTGCCGGCGTACGTTGTCTCTTACCACTAAAAACATGTACAAATGGCTTCCCTCTGGGATCTGAACTCCCTTGAAAAAGACATTCTAAATCTCAGCGGGACTATCCTGGTTAAATAAAGAATAAATCAGTTTGTGTTTTACTTCTGGAAGTAAAACATGACACTACGCCTCAGCATTTGGGGAGAATAGCTAGTGGCTTTTTGACAGTTTAAAAACAGTTGAATTATTCATATGTTTAGTTTTCGTAATTAATAATACAGCTAAAATTGTTATGTGAGAGTTTTTCTGAAATACTCTGTGTAATATTTGAAGAGTTCATTTGCAAAAACAGTGCCTTTTGAAAAAGTCATCGGAGGCTTGCAGTGTATTTCCAAAAGCCAGATGTATTTTACTTCTATCAAAATATAATTCCATACCTTCTGTAAAATCCACCATACATTATTGTCATTGCTCATATCCATTTATCTGGGATCTAGAATGCACACTTCTTCAATACTTCAATACGAAGATGTGAGAGATCATTGTGGATTTACCAGGCAAAGAACTCTAGAAGATAGTAACAAAAAGAAAAACACAATTTTTCAAAATGGATATATCTGTTTTTACTGTTGAACCCTTCATTTGTATTCTTAGTCCATTTATTTCCTATGATTTCCAAACAAACACCAGTGTATACTTAAGCCCCTGGTTCTCATCGTGCATCATTACTCTATTATTATCATTCCCCTGCTCTGTGTCTGGCCCTTTTTGGTGACTCTATTTGCATTTACCATCTACAGAATGGCAGCTGCAGCCTCACATCTGCCACTTACTCTCACCTCAGCTCATTAGGCCCTGGAGTGAGAGAAACTTCACCAGAATAAAAACAAAAAAAGAAGAAAAAAACTCAACCTGTGAAATATGCCGAGTGAGAGCTAGCATCACCTTGAGTCCTTGCTAATTCTCCCTTTGCAGACACAGAAGCATTAAAATTTATAGCATCCCGAGAAAGCCCCTCGGCTATTTACCCCTCCACCTGGGAAATAAGGTTTTACATAACCTGGATATGGAAATGCACACCTCCATTGCTGAGCGCTACAAACAAATTAAAAACATAAATGTGGACGTTTAGCACAAGTTAGACGCCTTATTCTGCAAAGTGGCGTTAAGAGTCCAGGAAGGAACCCCACCGCGAGCTATTTGTGTGTCTTAAAGTCCCCCTCTTGCATATTTAAACTGCAAAAGACTACTGAGGTATTCTTATGAGGATACAATGAACTTCATATAAACATATTATAAAGTACTAGGCTGGGACTGACATTTTCTTTAACTTTTAGGAGCTATCTATACTTGCTATTCATCAGATTAAAAGAGCACCAGGTAACATTTTGGGTGGGGGGGTCTCCATGGTGATGTGATTGCCTTGTGTGGAATGTTCCATAGTATGACAATAGTTATTTGTGGTAGATTTATTCAAACACAGGTGTTTTTAATGTGCAAAATACATTGAAAAAACATGCATTCCTACTGTGAATGAGGTCGGCTTTTTCCGTAGATCTGACCTGTAACTTGGCCTGGTGGCAAAGCAATAATGTCTCCAAGAAGAAAAGCAGCTGTCAGACCCTCCGCGCGAAAAGTGACATAGTACACCATGAAAATAATTATTTCAGTGTAAGCAGGGCTAAAACAGACAGTTTATCTCATAGACTGTATATATAAATGGACATAGCTAACACACAAGCCGCTGCGTTCCAAATAGGAAGTGCTCATGGGCACGCTTCCGGCTCCATCGACTTTGGCTCCAATTCACTTTACGTCGCAGTCTCTCTGTATTGCTGCAGTGAGCCTCGTCGTTTTGGTCTTAAAATGTTCGTATTAACCCGCTCTACGTGATCCTGGTATTTTTATTCTGCTATTGTGTCAGTAAATAAAGATATGAACATTAATAACCTCCTTTCCCCTGAGGTCACTCTTGCTAGCGTTAGCAATAGGTTTGATTGACAGCGTTGCTAAGTGCCCGCTCCCTACTAAACCAGTGGTGCGGGTGGGAAGGGGTGTGACCTTCAACAGCCTCACTCCAGATGGGTCAAATTCGCCCCTATAACTCCTCTAGCCTCAATGAGCTTCATTTGACTGGAGCCGAACGCTATGGGTGACGTCACACTCCCATAGTTCACTTCTTGATACAGTTTATGGTTTATCTATAGGAGGATAGTGGAATACCTACAAAGGACCCAATAGCATAAAGTGGATATGCAGACTTCGCGATAATGGAAGATTATAAATTGGTAGGGATTTAACCCACAACCTTGCAAAAGATTCAAAATTAAAATCCACTGTTGAACCTGTAAATGGTAGAGCTTTCCGCCTTCACGGCAGTCAAAGTGCTTCACATCAAGGAACCACATACACTTTTGTACGCAGACACTGGGAAAGAGACAGGTGAAGTGTCTTGCCAAAGGACGCAATAACGGTATTGACCAACGGGAGCGAAACTCAAACTACCAACTCTACTAGTAACAGAGGCGCTGTCCTCCCTCTCAGAGATACCTCAATAATCTCAAAGTTAGTAAATACCTCACTGTTTTTAAAGGTCCTGTATTACACAAAGTGGATTCTTCTGAGCTTGACATGTTATAATGTAATAGTCTGTCTACATCTCTAAAGTTCAAAATGCTCTATTCCACCTTGTGATGTCATGTAGTGGTAGTTTTCAAGCTAACAGCCAGATTACAACTTTACCTTCTGGCCCACTACCTCTTTCCATACCATTCCAGTTCTCATGCCGGACACCGCGATACAAAGCCCACCCTATCCACAGAGCCCACCCTGCAGCTTTGGGACACTGACGGTGGGATAGGGCGTGTGGGGGGGCAGTCGCGGTTCTCGCTCCAGGCTTCGCTCTATCTCTGTGTGCGGATGGTGTATAGGAAAAAAATGCATCCCTTCTCCATCCTGCTCACCAGTCTGCTCCTGTCTGCTACTTCTAATGAAAGGACGTTATCAGGCACAGCTAGCCCCCGCTCGTCTTATCTCACCTCCGCACTATCAGACCAGCACCTGTGTGGATTATCCCTGAAGGACCAATCACGCGGCTTCAATCATTTACCCTATCGCAAGGCTCTATCGCCAATGTAGTCTCTCTATCACGTCCAAAAAAAAAAAGAAAGAAAAAAAAATGAAGTGTCAAGAAAAGATGAGCGACACAGACCCTATTTCATGCTTCCTCTAAAGAAACGCTATCACAGGAGGAGGGCAGACACGTCGGGTTCGCTAGGTTTATTAGAGCTAGTCTGTGGATTGTTGAAAGGGAATTAGGTGAGGAAATGAAGGGAGTCAAAGGGCAGAGGGGGAGATGGGATTTTGGGGAGGTTAGAGTGATTGATTTTTTGTTATCGGAGGGGCTTTGAAAGGAGAAGAGGGGCAGTGGCAGAGTGGTTAGCGCGTGGCGATGTGGATTCACTTCAGGTAGTCCACATTCTTGTAAACCAAAGGCATGTGTATTGGTGCACTGGTGTATTGGTTGGAATATACTCCCGATTAAAGGTTATCGATATTAACAAAAATGAATCACAATATTAACCAACAGAAATTTGCTCAAACCTGCCTTTAAATGTATTAATTTAGGTTTAAGTATCAGACAAGTGACTGACAAATGACCCTTAGAGATAGGGTGAGGAGCTCAGTCACACGGGAGGAGCTCGGAGTAGAGCCGCCACGTCGAGAGGAGCCAGCCGAGGTGTGTGTAGCAAATATAATCCACTTTAGGCCCATAGTTGTTGGCGGGCAACTCCTAACATTCAACAACAGTAGCAGTGATGGAAAGATTAATGAAAAAGTACACTCAAGTAGAAGTACGGTTACTTTTAATTTTAAAAGTAGCTTATCACAATTACGTGTAAGATTATGCTCCATTTAAAAACAAAATACCTCAAAATCTACTCAATTATAGTGCCGTGAGTATCTGTGGTTACTGACTATTCATCCCTGAGCAAAATGAATCAATGCTGAATGGAAAAACAAAAGATTTCTCAAAAAAACCCAAGTTGTACCATATGTTAGCTCCTCACAACAGACGGGGACAAACAGCTAAACTAGAGTGCTCCTCGGTCTCTCTCATGCTAATTCTCATGAAAGGATTTGAACACAGCTCTTAGTTTCAAACCAAAACGAGTTTAGAGTCGTTTTGTCGCCGTGTTCTTTCAGGAATCCCTCTCGGAGTCTGGCATTTGTCTTTTGTTTTTTCCTGTTTTTGCTGCAGAATTCCCTCCTCTGGCTGCTCTGAAAATGCCAGCCAACAAGGCACTCGTGTTGTGGCTTCTGGGAGAGAGTTATAAGTCCTGTTCTGTTTCCGAGCAGGATATTTTAGTGTTGGACCACAAGGAAAACGGTTAGGAATAATGTGAAGATGTGTTTTTAAAGATCTACTGGTGTAATTTCTCATTGTAGTGGTAAGCCAATGTACTGTTTAGGAAACGCTTTAATTTAGTCGCTCAAAGTTAGACAAGACATGGACAAGCCAAGAGCTACTTTCAAAAGAATACGTATTATATAAAGGTTTACACTGGATTACTGGGACAAAACGTTTTTGCCCACCAACCACAAGGTCCCTGGTTTGATCCTTGTTTGTGGACACACTGTTTCTGGGGAAGGCACTTAACCCAAATTGTCTACAACTTAAAACCAACTTACCATAGCTACAACAAGTTAACAAATTACTACTGTAAGATGATGAAATTTTAAAAATATGTTTCTTGTTTCAGGGCTACCTATTCAGCTGTTCAAAAAACGTAAAGTTGCACTGTGTAACTTTTCCGGTGAACTCTGCCTGCTCGTCTCCCTGGAGATGTTACTGCTACAAACAAAAACAAACAAAATGACTGCACAGGCCCATTTAAAACATTAAAAACAGGTGCACATGTGAGTATAAATGTGTATCATTATGAATGTTCCACAGTATGGCATTATTAAACTTATCTATCTAGAATTTATTTCATCAAGGATTGTTATTGTTCAAAAATACCCTGAAAACCATTACGTTCTAACGGTGAACAGGCTTGCCTTTCCAAAGATCTGACCCGTGACTTGGCCTGGTAGTGTCACACAAGTTTAATGACATACTGTGGAATATTCTAGGCAAATCACATGGTGGTAGTCTCTGAAATTAACAGTTCAAATTTAACCTGAGAAACTGCCATTTAAATCAGTTAACAGGGATAAGCGCAGAAGGCAGAGCTAACATCAGTTTTGTAATGTTCATATTAAGTGCAACCTTAAAAATCACTTCTCCAATTTCACTTTTATATTTCACACTCCCTTTTATTTGAGCAGATCACCCATCTTTCTCCCTTGTAAAGTCTCTTGCGTCAGAGCCAAAGGTAAGTGACATGAGCAGATCAGAGAGAGCCCAGTTCTTTGTAAATGTGAACCTTTTGGAGGAAAAAAGTTCTCATTCTCCCAGAGCTCTGTGTCTCTGTCTCTCTTTGACTGAATCTCTGCACTAATGCTATTATTATTACTGTGTTCCCCATTTACGGCTTTTACCTGCAGTGAATAGAACATAAGGTACTCCAAACTCTCTATGGAAAAGTAATTCTGTACTTAAGCGAGATCTTTCCCAAATTTTTCCACTGTGTGCCTGTATGAGGGATGCTTCTGTTGTATTGTCTGTATATTGTCTATACCGTTGCTATGGTTTCCTCGCTTATTTATCCTTATTTTAACGTTGTACTATGTAGCTTTTCTGGGGGGTCTGCCGAATGCGCCACAGTATGTCATTAAACTTATATCTCTATGGATACAAGTGCTTGACGCCACCAGGCTAAGTTTCCAGTTAGATCTATGGAGAGGCGAGCCCACTTACTGGATTATGTAATTGGAAATGCAAGATCCATTAGTTCAACGCTGTAGCATTTTCATAGAGGCACAGAAAAGTTATATAGTGTATCTTTAACCATAGAAACCCAAGGAAAAAATAAAAATAAGTATGTTTTGTAGTTTATCTATCTTAGAGAGGCTATTTTTGTTAGGTAAGACAATCCATCTTTGAACAGGAATGGGGGGTTTAGACATCATCTATCTCCTATTTATAACTCCATCCTCAGATCTAAATCAAAACAAGGAAAACAATAGCGATAGCTAGTATGCTAATAGATGTGAGAGCATCCATTATGAGCCTGAATGATTATGCAAAGTATAGGCGTAGCTAACAAACAAAATCTGTAAACAAATAGGTGTGTTAGTTTCAGTGTAGTTAGCTCCTCCCCTCAGACAGATATAAGGCAGTGTCCAGCAGTAATCTGACCAGAACTGAACTGGCTTGAATGAGCAGCAAAACATCTTCACTCAAAAAAAACTTTTTGTCCACTTGACAGAATAGAATTTTTCCTTTGCTATAGTTTATCTACTGCACATTTTCTTGAGCTACACATATCAATTTAAAAATCAATCAGGAAAAAGCAAACAAAACATTTGAAATGATTTTGGACCATGTTCTGTTTCCACATTGTTCTATTTGCTGTTTGTAGCCAGCAGCTTTTGTGGAGCGCAGTTGTTTTCGCTTAAGTCTGTACTGTGCATTTCTGTAGGGCACAATCATGTTGTTACTATTGTAAACACAAAAGTCCTTTTGGTTGCTCTGGGTCTGTTTTTGGGCTGGGAATCATTTTGCATTGGTAATATTGTTTGTGTTTACTTTAAGTTGGAGTTTTCTGTAGTAACCCAGTTTTTTCATTTTAGGGGGCTTGGGACATATAGAAATCAAACTCTATTCTTGCAAGAAATATCACTATTTATGATCCACAAATATCAAACTGCTCCACAAACTTGCCATATTATTCATATCGCTTGATCTTCTAATGTCCTAGCTTAATCTTGTATTTTTGTTGAATAAAGGCATCACTTTCTGAAACAACTGTGAAAAAAACAACTTTGTGTGTTTCTACTGACAGAGAAGATGTTGAACTTTTTGTTTCATGTGGATAGGCCCAAAAATTACAAAGATATTAACCATAAAATAAATAAAATGTCAACAAAGCTGTAATGCAGTGGTGGAATGTAACAAAGTAAAAGTTGTAAAGTACTGTACTTAAGTAAAAAAAATGTAGGTATCTGTACTTTACTTTTTACTTTTACTTCACTACATTTGAGAGCAGTATCTGTACTTTCTGCTCCACTACATTTTTGAACAGGACTGAAAAGTAAAAGTATTTTTTATTATTGCTTGAGACCTGCTGAAAAGTCTGAGGGATTTATTTTTAACATGTTTGTTTGAGCAAACAAAAATATACAAATAAAAACAGCTAGAAAAAACTATTGATTCAGTTGTTTCTGTTGAACAAAATTCAGCACAAATCTGTATCAAAATCAATACATCTGACGCTTTATTAGATCTAAAAATCTGCGTGAAATACTTGAAGTACATTTTTAAAGGGGTACTTTAACTTTTACTTGAGTATTTTTTTGCCATGGTATCTGTACTTACCTATTCCCCAAAAACTGAAGATCTTTTCAACATCTTGTAAATTATATGTTAGCCTAGCTTGTAGTTCAACGCTAACAACACATCAAGCAGTATTATGATCAAAGTAATAATAAGTATAACACTATAACTTTAGATTGAAGTAACATGCCATATTTATTTTGTGTCCCTAGGTGTCCGATCGCTGCGTTGTGGCCCTAGTTCCCAAACAGACCTCCTCCTATAACATCCCCTCGTCGGCCAGCATGTCCCGCTCCTCCATCAGCAGATACGGTGAGTACAGTCCCGTTATAAACAGCTGCAGTGCACTCTTGGATGACATTACCACATATAGAATGCTCATTGGGTTATGGTCATGGTTTGATGCCAAATTAGGGTCCTGTTCAAGTCTTGGTTTAGTCCTGGTCTAGTTCAGGTTTGGTTAACTTTTTAAATGGTCATGGCCACATTTTTATATAGAGCTTTTCCACCTTCATGGCACTCAAAGAACTTGACATCAACGGAACCGCTCACCCATTCACACACACGTTCATTCACCAGTGTACACGGACACTGGGGGGGCGAGGTGGATTAAGTGTCTTGCCCAAGGACACAACGACAGTATTCTTCTGTGGGAGCTGGAATCGCACCTCCAACCTGTGGGTCAATGGATCTGACAGCTTCAGCCAATGTGTTTATATTGAGAGTGGGATTCAAACCGGCAACCCTCGGATCAGTGGACAAACCCTCTACTAAACTGCGCAACTGTCTTTGCTGGAATGTTCCAAAGTCAAATGTATCTATCTCCATGGAGACAAGCGGTTGACACAGGTTTGTGGAGAGGCAAGACTGTATTTCTGAGCAATTAAAAACACCTACAAAACAATAGATATGTTTAATACCGTACTGTGGAACATTTCAGGCAGAGCATTCACATCTCCCTGGAGACGAGCGACATTACACAGTGCACCTTTGTAGACGTTTTGTCTTTTTGCAGCTGCAGTTCACAACCGCTCTAGTGTGACTGTTAATAGCTGTATTATTCTAAGTGAGATGGCATTTACACAATCAAATCAGCTCTCAGTTTAAATCCATCTCCTGCATTTTTACATCTCGTCACACTCCTCCCACTCGCGGTGCCGCTGCCAAATTTGACTCGGGTGCTAGACTCTCCCTCTCTCTCCTTTTTAGCTTCCATCGCGTGTCTTGTGATAGCTAATTATTCCGTGTGAATGATACTTAACATAAACATAGGAAGATGAGTGAGCGCGGCCTATTATAAGAGGTGTGAAAAGAACAATAGTGACTTAATACCAAAACAGCAGTGCTTTTCCCTACTGGGCTATTAGATGTCTTATTTACCCACATTAAAACAGAGGAGAGCCGCTCTGAAATGTGAAATAATGAAGGCTTTATCTAAGTTTATCTAAGATGACCTTTAGGAAATTGGACAGTCGCCGGCTTTGTAAATGAAGTGGCTAAGAGATTGCAGAACAAGTTTGGCAGAGAATAATTGGAGCTGAAAATCAAAGTTAAAATGGCATCATGGTCATGTAGACGTTTGTAAGGAAAAGGAGTATTGCACAGTTGGTAGAGTGTTGATCTGAAGGATGATTAGTAGAGCGGACGCACAGGTTGGCGGTGCGATTCCAGCTCCCAAAGATGAATGCTGGCACTGTTTTCTTGGGCAAGACACTTAACCCACCTCGCCCCCAGTGTCTGCGTACACTGGTGTGTGAATGGGCGAGTGATTCCTTGATGTAAAGCGCTTTGAGTGCCTTGAAGGTGGAAAAGCGCTGTATAAAAATGTGACCATTGACCATTTACAGGGATTAAAAGTACTTCTACAGTAAAGGTTTATTTTGAATATTGTATTCCTGAAGCCGGTTTAAAAAGTCTCAGTGTTCAGTAGAAATAAACAAGAACATTATCGCTGACTAGTCAACTACTAATCATACTGTAGCCCATTTGCACAAATCAGAAATCATAATTGACCCTTGACCCCGGGCTCTCATAGTGTAGTAGGAAATGCACAGGGCCAAAAGATCTATTACAATCTGTATATTTATTTCTGAAGTCTGCACGTCTATTTCTAACACACATTCAGACTTCAGCCTCTGCTTTGAAACCTTCAAAAACACTGTTTCACTCTGCTCTTCGATTCATAACGTGATGAATTTAAAACCCATCAATGTACAGTCTATGAAAAAGTAGGTCGGCCACCGCTATCTGTCGGAAGAGAACAACACTGTATGAAATGTATTTATAAGGACTACTTCATAGACTGCCTGAATATCTCACTTGCTTGTTAATTATTGGTACAGGAACATTTAATACAAGATCACATGAGTGTATAAGTCTAAGGACCGCACCAGAACTGAGAAAAAGGGCTTTTGGCTGTTTTGCTAATGTATTTCAAGGACAAGCAAAATTGGATACTTTGGTGCCAAAAATGCAATTCAAAAATTTGGTAGCAAACGTTTATACTCACACCTGCACCTGTTTTTTTAATGTTTTTAATTGACTTATTTGTTTTGTTTGTATACTTTTTGAGTCATTTTTATTTCCAAACTCTGCCGAAAACCTGAGGCTAACGGTACAGCGGTTCCTCCATTTGAAAGTCCTCCTGCCTCTGTATTGTTTAGCCTGTCCTTTGAAGCCGGTGGAGATGGATCTTTACTGCGATCCTCAGATCCCTAATCTCCAGAGAACATTCTGCCAAGACGAGAATATTCCGACTAATTAGAGTAAGTCTGATCGGCGCGAGTCCGAGTGCGCTTCAGTGTGTGAGCGAAGAGCCGGGCTGGAGGAGGATGTACGCACCAGAGAGGCCATTTCAGTGCTTAGTGAATTAGCAGTCCTTTTGATGCATTGATTACAGGGTGACAGACTTGTGTACAGCGGGATTTTGGCACAATGAAGCAGGACGAGACCAATTATGAGTCTTTTAAGAGGAGCCAGGCACAAGCAGCACAGTTACACAGAAACACGGAGGGCGCTGTATGGATGTTTGGAAAGGGACCAGACACATTTGTAGAGGCTGTAGCTGTAGAAAAGGGTGCTTCACTCAGCTCGGCTCACCCTAATCTGATGTTTGATCCGCCAATCAACCATAAATGATCTACTTGTCTACGTTTTTAACCTATATTTTATGTCCACCAAAATGAAGCAACTATACAGATCAAGTTTAATAAATTGGGATAATCAAAGCCACACACAAAAACAGATATTGCCAAATTGTAGAGGTGTAAAGGAGCACTGTGTAACTTCTCTGGTGGGTGGAGAGCATAGACTGTATATATAAATGGACCTAGCTAACCTGCTAGCCGCCATATTTCAAATAGGAAGTGGGTGCGTTTCCAGCTCTATTAACTCCAATCAGCTCCAATTCACTTTCTATTGAAAAACAGTCATCCCTATCTCCATAACTGCTGCTGTCAGGCTCGTTGTTTTGGTCTTAAAATGTTTGTTTTAACCCGCTCTATATAAACCTGGTATTTTTGTTTTGCTATTGTGTCTGTAAATCAAGATATGAACATTAATAACAAACAAATAAAGCACCTTTTTTCCCCAAGGTTGCTCCCCCTATCATTAGCAACAGCTTTTGATTGGCAGCATTTTTAAGTGCGCACTCCATGCTAAACCAGCGGTGTGGGCGGGAAGGGGCATTACCTTCAACAACCTCGCTCTGGATTGGCTCTTTGGTTGCTATGATACTCGCGGACGGAATTCTAAACATGGAACTCGGCTCTAAATTCGCCCCTGTAACTACGAGCCTTGATTAGCTTCATTTGAACAGAACAGAACTGAACGCAATGGGTGACATCACACTCCCTTTATACAGTCTGTGGTGGAGAGTCCGTATCCTGCTTCGAGACGTTATTGCTTTGCCTGAAATGTTCCACAGTATTGCATTAAACACATCTATGGAGACAAGCAGTTGACGCCACCAGGCCAAGTTACAGGTAAAGAATGTAAGTTTTTCAGTTTAAGTTTTTCAAGGTTTTTCTTTTAGCAGTAACGTCCCTGCAGTAGATACGCTGACTCATGTGAACTGCTGTGCGCATGTAGGTTTTTATGCTGCTACCTGTGACATAATGTCATACTGTGGAACATTCCAGACAAAGCCATTATCTCCAAAAAGCTATTGGCAGGGTGGACTCTGGACTCCTGACTGGGACTTTTTCTTTTTCTTTAAAATGTTTTCCTCAATGCTGTGAACATAGATATTTATTTAGATATCATTAAAGCAAACGATCGAGTCAGCCAATCCGTCTTTCTTCGGGGGGCGACAGTAGCTCAGTTGGTAGATCCAAAGGTTGGCGGTTCGAATTCCGCTCTCGACATGATCATTGGGCGTTGAGCGGTCAGATCCACTGACCCACGAGTTGCCGGTGTGATTCCAACTCCCACAGATGAATACTGTTGTTGTGTTCTTGGGCACGACACTTAACCCACCTCGCCCCTGTATCTACATACACTGGTGTATGAATGTGTGTGTGAATGGGTGAGTAGTTCCTTGATGTAAAGCGCTTTGAATGTGTTGAAGGTGGAAAAGCGCTGTATAGAAATGTGCCCATGTGACCATTACCATTTACTCTTACTTGAACAACATTTGGGTCCCTCTGACCTTTGTGTGGTTTTCAGCTACTTTAAGTTGAAAGCCAGATAACGCCTAGTTTGCTGACTTATATTTACTGCTTTATAGTTATTGTAAACACATTATTTTTAGGTAGCATATGTACACTGCAGAAATATGTGTTTAGAGATAAAATTGCAAAGTCCCATAACGTTCCATAAAGCCCTCTCTTTACTCGGTATATGAGGGGCAAGAACCACTTTTGGATAGAATTTTAAGCAGTCTTCTTCACTTTGGTGCGTAGCCAGATACCACAACATCCTGTAGCTCTCATAACTGAGTGATGAAATTAACCCCACGTTTGTAATTTCCTGCTCTCTGCCTTCGAGGATTAATTTTCAAAATGAGCCACAGTGAACGGAGCAAAAATCTGTCTGTGCGGTGTAGTGGTGGAATCTGCATGTCGGATTGAAACAGCTCTTTACCCCCGGGCGGTGTTCTGAATCATTTGGTGTTTGTGCTAATTGAGGGTGTTTTTGTTTAAATTAAGGTCTCATATAATTCTTAACTGGCTTTTTTGTAAATTAGAAAATGGATAATATTGCAATAGTTTCACTTACCTTGTGCATTCCGAGCATCCTAATTATTCACCATAATGAGTTTATAAGCGCTTTTTACAACTTTCAGAGACCAGAGCGGAGTTAACAGTAAATAGCATGCTAACACGCACTGTCACGCACTATCTGACAATAAAACACTTTATAATTATATGCAGACACTACACAGTGGACTTATTTTGACCTCAAGAGCTGCTTGTGCAATATATGTGTACTGTAGCAAGACCATAGACTGTGTATATATATATATATATATATGGACATTTCTAACCTGCTAGAGGCCATGTTCCATATAGGGCGCACTTCCGGCTCCATCCTTTCACTTTACATTGGAAAACTGTCACTCCTCTCTCCGTAACTGCTGCTGTCTGGCTCGTCATTTTGGTCTTAAAATGCTTGTATGATCCTGGTATTTTTATTTCACTATTGTGTCCGTAACTCAAGATATGAACATTAATAACAGACAAATCAGGTGCCTTTTTTTCCCGAGGTCGCTCCCGCTATCATTAGCAACAGGTTTGATTGACGGCGTTGCTATGCACCCGCTTCTTGCTAAACCAGCGGTGCAGGCGGGAAGTGACGCTTCCTTCAACAGCCTCGCTTCAGATTGGCTCTTTGAATTCCTAATATGTAACTTGGCTCCAAATTTGCCCCTATAACTGCTAGACTCGATGAGCTTCATTTAACTGGACCGAACACTATGAGTGACGTCACGCTTCCCTAGTCCACTTCTTTATACAGTCTATGGACAACATTTTGCTCAAATACATGGAACAACACAGGTACGGGACCTTTTAATATATAGAGTAAATTGTCTTTAATAATATGTTAATATAATATTTTAAATGGTTGCAAAAAGAGACTGTTTGGAAGATCTCTGCTTATTTTGGGTTTCTGTTTATATTTTCCAACTGTCAATCAATAAGTAGTCTATTAGAACAAGTATTCAAAAACATTAACCAGATAAAAGTATGACGCTGTATTCCTCCTGTAAATGTTTTCCAGACTCGTCTTTCCGGTACACGGGCAGTCCTGACAGTATGCGGTCCCGAGCTCCCATGATCACCCCAGACCTGGAGAGCGGCGTGAAGGTGTGGCATCTGGTGAAGAACCACGAGCACGGAGACCAGAAGGAGGGGGACCGCGGCAGCAAGATGGTGTCTGAGATCTACCTCACCAGACTGCTCGCTACTAAGGTGAGAAAAGAGTTTAAATGAAAGTAAAAGAATAAATACTTTGGGTTTTTACTGATGTCTTTGTGTCATTATAAACCCCCCATGTTTTTAAAGTGCATGTGATTTTTTTCTCTTTTTTTTACTATGACTTCGTTTTGTGGAATAGTACATTTAATATTTTTTATAGATTTATTTAAGTAGCAGTTTGTGACGAAAAGTTGAGAAAAAAGTTGCAGGACGTAACACTGAGTTCTAAAAAGGAATTCCCCCATCTATCCTCATCAATGCACAAAATTAAAATTTCAGTCACAATTTATGCAAAATGAGCAACATTTTCTGACAGTTTAAACAAGTTAAAGGTGTCACAATTTTCCTTTGCAAAATCATAAATATTGTATGAATTATACAAGCTTTAGCTTTTGTTTGCATTACAGCTGTTGTCTGCGTCATCATATCCACTTTACATTGAGGTGGACAGCAGCTGAGAATTCAGTGCACAGCAGCACGCTAGCTAGCTAACTGTGTTTCAAAGCTAACAATCACTTTTATTAAAATTGGAAAACATACAATAAACAACCTATTAAATTAATTACAAATTAATTAATTAAAATAAAGATTACCTCATTATTTTTATATATAGAATACGTCAGTTTGTATTGCTGTTTTAATATTTACTACGCCTTATTTAGCATCAGCATTAGCATTAGCGTTGAGACACAAACATCTCTCTTTCTAAACACAGAAGTGTCCTCTGGTGAGGTATTTATTTCATTTGAGTAGTTTTTAACATGTTGTCAGTGACATCCACCCTCATCTCCCTGTTCACTGCCTCATCTTTAAATATTTATTCATTTTAGCGTGACTCTGCAAAAACCTCATAGAGATACAACTAGACAGGAAGTAGTGACTTTAATAGTGAGGTTGCCAGGAGCTGTTGTGCAAAGAGCCAATTTGCTGTTTTACTGTCAAAATGCTGATATTTTGACCTGTTTTTGGTTAATATTGCTGCCCTCACTGGGTCTATACACATGAAAGAAAAACTGGCACAAACTTCACTGTCTCATGGAGTTTGACAATCATACACGCAAGGTTGTTTTTGAATACTTTTAGTCTATCATATGACAAGTTTGTTGGCGTATAATCTCTTACAAATGATAATCTAGTTTAACAGTTATGGCTTTTTTGATTTCGACACCTCTTTCCAAACTGTACCTCTTCTCATTCACGTAAATAATGTTCTTCTCTTCAGGGTACACTGCAGAAGTTTGTGGATGACTTGTTTGAGACGTTGTTCAGTACGGTGCACAGAGGAAGCACGCTCCCATTGGCCATCAAATACATGTTTGACTTCCTGGACGAGCAGGCGGACAGACACGGCATCCATGACACCGATGTGCGACACACGTGGAAGAGCAACTGGTGAGGACTGCTTTATGTCTGTGTATTATGTAGTTTACAATCAGCTCAATCCTCTTCGCTCAAAATGTTTTTAATATACATGGACCTGACGCAGAGTGGTTCACTGATGTAACAGCTGCCAAATTGTGACCAGAATTGCTATATAAATTGTACCATGCACGTTAGTAATGAGACTTATGACAGTAGCAACCCTTAAGTTTTCAATATTTTTTTCTCTTATTTCTGTACATACACATACAGTTTTGTGCAGTGGTGGAACGTAACGAAGTAAAAGTAGTGAAGTACTGTACTTAAGTAGAAGTTTTAGGTATCTGTACTTTGCTTAAGTAAATTTTAAATTGGATACTTTTTGCTTTTACGTTACTACGTTTGAGAGCAGGTATCTGTACTTTCTACTACACTACAGTTTGAACAGGACTGAAAAGCAAAAGTATTTTTAATTATTGTTTGAGATCTTCTGAAAGGGAGAGGGGTTATTTTTAACACGTTCATAATTTGAGCAAACAAAAATTGACATTAACATTTGAAGCCTTATAAGATCTCAAAATCTGCGCAAAATACCTTTACTTTTTACTCTTTAAGTACATTTTAAAGGGGTACTGTAATACTTTTACTTTTTTCATGTGATATTTTTACTTTTTTTTTGCTCTGGTATCTGTACTTTTACTTAAGTACTTCTTCCACCTCTGGTTTTATGTGAGTGTCTGTTGCATTGTGCAGTTCATAATACAGCGAAGTTTAACATATTTTTACCTCTTCCACCATTACAACAATTGGTCCCTTAAAAATGGGGCAAAATATATCTTTTCGGTTTTGAAGAGAAAAATTAGGAGTGCTGCCATAGCGATTAACAATTTAAAACAAAAAAGTTGCATATAACAGAAAGCTGAAATCCATGAATAAGTAAAGAAATGGTAAAAGGTTAGTTAGTCTACATAGTTAAATTGGGTCAAATAAAAGTGCAGTCATTTTATCAAGACATCACAAAAACTTGATGAAAGAAGAAGAAGATGAAAAATTAGGAATCTGGCCATAGCGGTTAACAATTTAAACAAAATATTATATCTTTTGAATGGGAAATAGTCCTCAAAATGTGGCATATAACAAGAAGCTGTGGTAATGAAGCAGTTAAAGGTTAGTTAAGGCAAATAGTTAAATTGGTTTAAATAAAAGTACCATAACTTTATCTTTATTACTAATATAAACTATACCGACTTATGTTTAACCCATTCCTGTTTTTTTTTTTGTTTTTGTTTTTTTTGCAGCCTCCCATTGCGTTTCTGGGTGAATGTGATCAAAAACCCTCAGTTTGTGTTTGACATTCATAAGAGCAGTATCACAGACGCCTGCCTCTCTGTGGTCGCTCAGACGTTCATGGACTCCTGCTCCACCTCCGAGCACCGTCTGGGCAAAGACTCGCCCTCCAACAAGCTGCTCTACGCTAAAGACATCCCCCATTACAAGAGCTGGGTGGAGAGGTACCGTAACC
>KN479790.1:176695-215462 GCA_000787095.1 Periophthalmodon schlosseri
CGCCACTACTATCACCACTACTACCACTACTACTACCACTACTACTACTACTATCACCACTACTACCACTACTACTACCACTACTACTACTACTATCACCACTACTACCACTACTACTACCACTACTACTACTACTATCACCACTACTACCACTACTACTACCACTACTACTACTACTATCACCACTACTACCACTACTACTACCACTACTACTACTACCACCACTACCACTGCTTGTTTAGTTACACAAAACTGCACTATTACTTGTCTAAAATATTGCGAATACAGAGACTATACACTGTATGCTGTTTACTACTTACTGTTTTGTTGTACTACTACTAGTTGCTTGTACCAGTGCTACTGCAGTTTCACAGGTGTGCAGAGTACACGGTGCATATGTATAAGCTCTGTCCTGTACTCTGTGAATAGTGTCCATTATCCCACAGTTCTACAGAGCGCCGCCTTTAGACACAGCATTTATGACACATTGTGCTGCTAATGTCAGACACTCCTGTGGGAAGCATTAGCCTGACCTTTACTCTCTCTCATTCCCTCTCCTCTCATTCCCTCTCCCTCTCCCTCTCCCTCTCTCTCTCTCTCTCTCTGTCTCTATCTCTGTCTATCATGTATCTCCCTCTATCGATCCCCCTCGCTCTCTTTCTTTCTCCTCCTCTTTCCTCCTCTCTCATCCCCATTCAGTATTTCTCTCTCCCTCTCCACTTCTCTCATTCTCTCTCACTTACTTTCTCCCTCTATTTCTTTTTTCTAACTCTATCCCTCTCCTCCTCTTTTACCCCATCTGTCTCCTTTTCCCCCTCTCTCTCCTCCTACCTCCCCCCTTTTACTTCTCCATTCTCTCCCCCTCTTCTTTTCTCCCTCTGCCCTCTCCTTCTCCCTCTCTCTCTTTCCTCCTCCTCTCTCCCTCTGTCTTTCTCCCTTCTTCTCCTCTTCTTCCCCCCTCTCTCTCCCTCCCTCTATCCCCCTCATTCTCTTTCTCTACCCCGTCTTTCTGTCCTCCTTTCTCTCCCCCTCTTCTTTTCTCTCTCTTCCCTCTCCTTCTCTCTTTCTCCCCCCCGCTATGTTTCTCCCTTCTTCGCCTCCCCTTCTTTAATTCCCCTCTTCTCCCCCCCTCTTTCTCTCCCCCTCGCTCTCTTTTTCTCCCCCTCTCTCCTCTCCACTCTAGATTTCTCTCCCTCCTCTTTCTCCCCTTCCTCCTCCTATCCCCCCTCTCTTTCTGTCCTCCTTTCTCTCCTTCTCTTCTTTTCTCCCTCTACCCTCTCCTTCTCTCTCTCCCCCTCTCTCTCTCTCTCTCCTTCCTCCTCCGCCCTCCCCTATTTCTCTCTCTTCTCTTCTCATTTCCCTCTCCTCTCCACTGTATATTTCTCTAGCTCCCTCCTTCCCTCTCCCCACCTCCCTTTCTCTCCCCCCTTACCCTCTTCCTCCCTCCCTCCTTCCCTCCTCCCCATTCATGCCTTACTTCCACCTATTATCCATCCAACTCCCCATTGAACCTCACATTTTGCTACCTTTGCAAATCCAGATACATCCGGACACATGCATCCACACATTTTCATCGGATTTTTTTTCCTCCCCCCTCCGCATCGCCGAGAGTGCATAAAAAATCATCTAACACTATTAAGCCAGCTTCATTCTTCTAAAAGGTGGTGTGTCAGGCTAACCACAGCTAGCGGGGCAGTGCTAAATGGGTTTGGGAGGGGAGACGGTGCACCTGCATGCTTGGTTCAGATTAATAATAGATTCTATCAGGGCTAAAAAGACGGAGGAAGACGGAGGTATGTGGGAGGGAGGAGGGGGCTACGGAGGGTAGGAGAGCACTTAAGCAGATGAGTGGGAGATGGGAGGCGGCAGAAACCATTGTGACGAACGGGACGGGAAACGGGTTCACCCAAAAGAGAAGGTCACGAAATGGGGGCAGAGGTAAAATATGTAAAAGAAAAAGAAAATCATAAACGATGACATTTTTGGTTGAGGTTATACTGAAAACACATTGGACTGATACATAAGCAAAATGTGATTGAGACTGAAGATAACTGGTTTGGTTGCATTTTAAAGGTACACTACGAAACTTTTCAGGTGAGGGGTCTATCACCTGCTTGGACATTTTATTGCTTTGCCTGGAATGTTCCACAGTGGCTTTAACTGATCTGGTCTTGCATATATTTAAACTTATAAATGCACATTACAGACTTTGGGACGGCCCCTTTCCTGAACTGGACCCTAGTAATAAACAGTACTGTCACTTGAGTAAAAGTTTTGTCGACTCCGTGAGTACGTCTATAAGTGACAAAAGCTGACAAAATGTTGACAATCTGAAATTATTTGAACGTTTGTTTCTTGCTCTTCAAATATGATCTTGTGTCACTACCACTACTATGTACTTCAACTTCTGTAATATTATTTTGAAGTAACAATACCGTGTCTTGAGTAGGCCTGTTCCGATTCTGATACTGCACATTTTTCAGGTATTGGTATCAGCGAGTGCTCAGATCAAATCACCGATACGATACCACTCTCTGTTTTCCAGAATGAGGACCCGTAGACGCGAGCGGCAGTTGTTGACGTATGTGGCTAGTGCTAACGCTAACGCCCAGAGCAGGTTAAATGCAGACTGTGGAAGCTCTGCGGACACTTAAAACACGTTAATCATGTCAGAAAAGGCATTTGTGTTTCCTCTTTGATACCTTCATTTAGCCTTCGCTGAAATGAGTTAAATAACGACGGAAAGTGCTGGCTAACAGACTTTGTTTAGTCTGCGTAATTAGCCATGTGCTCCGAGGCCTCACTGCTGTTTTTATCCACACTCTGAGGCAGAAAGTGACCAAGCAGAAAAGTAAACGCGCTTAAATTAGCACAACTTATCATCAAGCCCATTATTCATTTGACTAATACTTAAGTCCTCAAAATCTCATTATTCTTGTAGATTGTTTTTAGAGATATCCTTTTACTAGAGTTATTTTTTGTACTGTAATAAAATTGAATTACCTTAGGCTACTTCTTCAGGCTATGCATTATCGGGCACTAAGGTCAAGTATCAATATCAGATCATGTAAAAAAAAAAATAGTATCAGAACAACACTGGTCCTGAGTACAATTATACCCTCAGGTTAAACTCCTATGCCAGTCCTGATAAAGGACCCATAAGGCTATTGTTCTTGCTCTTTCATATTGGTTTAAACTTGTGTCGTGTGTTATGATGGCGACATAGATTGGTCCTGACAAGCGCACACAGCAGATGAGCAGACGCTGAGCACAGCCTGTCATTCCCTTCTGAACTAAACTCCACAAACGCCAAATTTACAAGACGCCCGCTCCAAAGATAAAAAGCAACGTCTAATCACAAATATTTCTCCGAGTTGTAGTCAGCCGCAAAGGCCATGATGTAATGTGGCTGCTCATTTAGGAATAAAGGCTTTCCATGCCACGCGCACAGAAGTGAGATGTGGGTTTGTTTTTAAAAGTATGATTTCATTATTGCCCCACATTTGTATTAGAATCATCAATGAACTAGAGGCACTGAGACCCTCGCCAGGGCGTTGGACACATGTTGCAATGGTAAAGAGGAAATTAGACTGGACTTAAAAGGGTTGTCTCCTAGCTCAAGGGTAAATGCTGTTGAACCACAAAGCTATTACGTCTAACAGTGTTATATTAGTCATGTTCAACTAGTAATTTGGTCCATTATTGGTGTCTTTTTGACCCTATCCCGCAATTGTAAAAAAAAAAAAAATCTCTACATTTGAAACTTTATGTCCACCCCAAACATGGTTGAAGTTTCTAACAAACGCAACCAAAAACATACCCATTTTTAAGGCGTAATAAGAAGATCCAAACGCCAATGATAACATATTGGGCAACGTGAGTATAGTGTCTTGCCCAATGACACAAAGACAGTTTGTATTGCTGCTAGCAGGGATCAAACCTCCAACTCAGTTAGATAGCAAACTTCTCGTCATTAGCCATTTCATTTAGAGACACATTAATATAGAAAAAGTGCTCAAAATAAGGTCCAAAAATTTGCCTCAAGACTGTTATTCATTTAATGTATTTTTTTAATATATATATATGATCGGTTCTTTAATCAGTAGCTGTTTTTTTATGTACATGTTTACATTTTTGACATTTTTTTTTATTTCTCTGGCAGATCACAGCTGCTCTGGAACAAGACGAAACAGCGAGGAAGCAGCGCCTGGCCTACAAGGTGGACCAGCTCATCTCAGCCATGTCTCTGGAGAGCTGAGAGCGCCCCCTGCAGTCCAGTAGAAACTCTTACATTATACCTCTTCATCGCGGTGCAGTACGAACTTAAAACATGGAACTTAAAAGCAGATAGACTCCAATCAATGACAACTCCTGCTTTCGCTCTTCCTACGACGGTACCAGCTATTTTACGCCTAGAGACTGGACTAGCGCTTCACCTGCTGATCGCGGAAGGAAGGAATGTCTCAACGCAACTTTTATTTATTTATTTGTTCCGATATTTTGAGGAAAACCGTGTGCGTGTGTGCGTGAGTGTGCATGAAGAAAACTCCGACGACATATTTATTCCCTACTTGGATTGCAAAAAGACAAGAAGTTGATGATCACAAAGGAGATTTTATTTTTGTACTTGGACATGAGTTGCAGCCTCTGTAGACTGCGCAAAGAGCGATACCGGTTGCGTTGCGTTTCATTTCTGTCCAAGAATCGGGCCTAAACCTCTCTATTGAAGTGTATAGGAAGATTTCTGAAGTTGAGGCTGCATGCTCGCACCTTAACTGTTGACATTGCGTTGGCTCCATTGGGTTCCTTCTGTTCATTCCCAGTCTCTACCCCTTCCAATGAGTCTCTATGTGAATGTACAAATGTTTGACTAGTTTTTTTTTGTTAGTTGTTTTTGGCCCAGTTGACCTGCGTGCCGTAAAAATTCAAATCAACCAATCATCAAAACTACGAAGACAGTAGAAAATGGTGGACAGTGCAATCGCCGGTTGGCCAATGAAAAAACGTTTGCTGTCTGATTTTGGATTGGATTCAATAGGAATATACACAGGTAATTTCACTCTTTCGTGCTATAACAATGTTTCTGTACATTTTCTGCTATGACTATGGTGGCACAGGCGATATTTCTCAGTCATTTTAACGCACACATCGCTTTAGTTAACTTATTGCTTATTCAATCTGTATTTTAATAGTCACATGACTAGTTCCTATCATGGCCGCCATTTTGAGGACTTTTCATTAATGCGTTATATAGAATTGCACTAATCATGAGTTTTTGTCACATGGCTTCTTCCTGTTCTGAGGGACTTTCGCCCATTCAAAAGATGAAATATATAGTTTTTTGATTGATAATTGGCATGGTAACAGCCCTAATCTTTTTATCACTTGACACATGGATATTTCATTCATAAGTAGGGATGCAGCGATGCAGCTTTTCAGTTCTGACACCGATTCCGATACTATAGATTTAAGCATCAGCCGATTCCTGATATCAGCCGATACCAGCGCAGAGACTGAAAATGGCATTTCATTCCTGAAAAGTAAAATAAAATAAGACAGAACTGATCCAAATGTGTTGTGTAGCTGTTATTTATCCTCAAGTAGCTACAGAACAGCTTTGTGTAGATAAAAGTTCAAACATTATGAGACTTTCTTGGCCAATTAGCACCAGTAAATAGTCTTATTACATCAATTCATATGTCCAACCAGGATATCGACTGAACCGATATTTAGAAGCCGACATCCGATCCAGCAATTTTTTTTTTCAGTATCGGTGTCCATATCTGATAACTGATGGTGCATCTATTTTCATAAGATCATTTTATTGCAACACAAAAAGTATCATTTCTTTGCCACCATTCTCTTAACGGTAACACACCTAAATTTGCTAGAATATCAGAAATGTGATTATTTACCAGTTGCATTTTTAATTAAGATAGAAACTATTGAAAATGTCTTCAGCACATTCGGCGCGGTCCACCACTTTCTCTGTCCATGGTCCTACTTCCAGATTCTACTTGTGTCTGCAGAGCTCGCACTTACCCAATCAGGACGTCTCATCTTATACATGTACCTAATTGCATGCTATCACATTCTGAAAGTGTTGTAAGGGTCCATCTTTGATTTCTAAGTGCCAACGCGTGGAGCTTTGATCAGTCTTGATGATCTGAGGCTGATGGCAATGCTTCCCGACTGCCGCAAACGTCTTCACAGAACCACACGACCCAGTGCCAAATCCACCATTTTGTTTCCAGGTGTCCAATCACACAACAGTAATCGGTTTATGCTTTACAGGTGCGGTAAAGGTGTAAATTTAGGTATTTAAAATGAAGGTACGAAACATAATCATGGGACTAAAAATGTATAGTTTTGCCCACATTTCAAGCAGTGCTGTAAAGACCTGTAATATCTAGACTAACAATATAACAGAATTTGGGATTATCCTAAAAATAATCTCTAAAATGGGGTTGGACTTTGAGTTACTACCCAATTTGCATCGAAAACCAACTATGGCAACACAGAGGGACAAACTACATCTAATATACAATCAGGTATGCCATTTATGCGTCTGAAATTTGCTTTGCCAAATGTATTCAACTTGAAGGGATTGTAAAATAAGGCTACAGCTGACAAAGAAAGAACATATTATTGAGTTAAGTTATTAAGTCAGGCTAACGGGCTAGCACGATTGACACAAATTGGGTAACTGATGCAAATTGGGCAGTGACAGGGCAAAGTGTTTACAGGAAATGCTTCCCAAGAGACAGCAAAACTCATGAGCTAATTCTTGATAGCTTGCATGTGCTAAGATAATGGAGGTATGTATTTTTGACAAATCAGAAAAATTACACAACCGGCGCTTAAGAAATTTGTTACCTACCTTTTTAAATGTCTAAAAATCTCCCCATCCATGTGACAACCAACTGTAGACTGGATCCACTGGCCGGATGTGTTCTTCTCTTCTTCCGTTTGCTCGTTGTTTACATGGAGTACTTGAACGTAGAGTAGTCTAGCTTGTACAGTAGTGTTAATGCAGTGTGTGTGAGGGCATGTTAACAGCTGGAGCGGGGCAGGAGTGCTTCTTTTATTTGTGGCCTTAGACTTTCACTTTCTTAGCGTTTATTTATGATCCTATTAAGTGTTTTGTCACCATTTCTCCTTCTGTGCCCCCAAAAAACACTCCTTGTAAAGTTACACTGCAAACTGGGATATCTATATGTGTGTTTCAAAAGGCTTCAATTCAGAATCTTATTTGGAGAAGATTTGAGAAGTTTGGACTTCGATCGAGTTTGCTGGTCAAGAGATATTTTATAGGTGCTCTATGACTATTCTGGTAGAGGTCCTTCACCTCCTTGTCTCCGTGGAGATGGTATTTCTTCAGTTCTTGGAATGTTCCACTGCATTGCATTAAATTACTCTTACTACTATACTATTTCGCCCATATTAGATTACAGGTGTTTGATTGCCAATATTTAATGCCTTGAAAGACATGCGTTCTTGCAAGGTCTCCATGAAGATAGAAGTTTTAATGCCATTCTGTGTGAACATTCCAAAGAAATAACATCTCCATATAGTCAAGTAGAAATGTTACATAGTGCACCTTTAACTGGTAAATGGTAAATGGTCATGGTTTTTATATAGCCCTTTTCCACCTTTAAGTCACTCAAAGCGCTTTACATCAAGGAACCACTCGCACACATTCATACACCAGTGTACACAGACACTGGGGGCGAGGTGGGTTAAGTGTCTTGCCCAAGGACACGACGGCAGCATTCATCTGTGGGAGCTGGAATTGCACCGCCAGCCTATGGGTCAGTGGATTCAACCACTCATGATGTTTTATGACGAGAGCGGGATTTGAACCGCCAAACCTTCAGATCAGTGGACAAACACGCTACCAACTAAACTACTGTCGCCCCCATTTTCTCATTGTATTACTTTATCTTATTCCAGAGACAGATAATATTGTTTTTGAAAAGACGATAATGTTAAAGCCAACCAAAACTACATAGAAGCAAGTATTAAGATCTACAAAGGTCAATAATCTAAACATGTTAAGCCAAAACAACTCGACTCACTAAACATTCTGAATTCAAGTTTTCCTATGATCTCAAATAGATATTCTTTTGCAGTGTGGAACTCCAGTACTTTTTGAACAGACGTACGTGAAGCCCCTTAGCAGACACTTGGGCGGGGTTCATGTTCCAAATCCAACCAGTAGGGAGCAGAAGTGGCCGTAACGATTAATATTTATTTTCTTGTATCTGGGAGAGCACCTTGTTGACCACTACCTACGGTGCACATTCCGAGCACAGCTTCTTCCTTGTTTTGAGGTGTCTTCCCGATTTCAGCGAATAGAATTGTATCCTCGTCATACCTCACATTGCTAAAGGAGTAATGCTTTTTATTGTTTTAAACCAGGACCTAAATGCCTTCTCCTCTTCCAAAGGGATCAATGTGTGTGTATCTGGCTCCTACTATTGTCATGAACTGGTCCAGGGTGGCTATGGTATATTTTGTTGTTGATTTTTTAGCTAGTTCGCAATTTCAAAAAAGTTGGGACAAATGCAGTGTTTTTCACTATATATTTGTTCATAAACTAAACTGAAAATATCTTATCTCTGGTTAATCTGAACTTTAAAAAAAATGTCAAAATGTTATCAGTTCAATTTTAATATTTTTTGATGTTATATCATTACAGTTTTAAGTGCTTTTTGACAAATTGTTCCAACTTTTTTGAGATTCAAATTTTCACAGTGTATCATTTTTTGTTGTGAACTGGTTGAGGGTGGCTATGATTTTTATTTTTATTTTTTTTCATGAATTTCCAAAAAATTTCAAAAA
This sequence comes from Periophthalmodon schlosseri, assembly GCA_000787095.1. Classification (NCBI taxonomy): domain Eukaryota; kingdom Metazoa; phylum Chordata; class Actinopteri; order Gobiiformes; family Gobiidae; genus Periophthalmodon; species Periophthalmodon schlosseri. The sequence goes on from KN479790.1 coordinate 185,540, forward strand.
AGTTGGGACAAATGCAGTGTTTTCCACAATATTTTTGTGAAAATTGTTTGAGGAAAAAAAAAATCATATCTGTTTAATCAGGTTTTTTTGGTTGTTTTTTTTTTTTGTTTTTTTTTTTCATTTTTTTTTTTTTTTTTTTTTTACTTTATATCATTACAATTTTAAATGCTTTCCGGCAAATTCTTCCAACTTTTTTGAGATTCAGATTGTTACAGTGTATCTTTTTTTTTTCATTGTTTTAATTTTAATTCAAATTTTTGCTTCCCATTCATCCATTTCTCTTCTAACAATAACTCAAGCTTTTTATTTTGTCCCAGAACAGTATTTCAATGTCATTTATATTTCACTATTATTTACAAGAGTTTACTTTTCATTGCTGGTCGATTGATGTGTTTTTTTTATTGCCAACTTGAGGAGGCTCTGTGCACTTTCTTTGCTGCCAAATAGATAGTGTTTTTGTCATTCCTTCTCCAAAAACAAAAAACTTCCTGAACCTTAATATTTTTTCATTTTTTTTGGCATCAGAATATCACCATTTATCCTTCCATCTTAAACCTGTACTGATCCCCTGTAGACACTGGACTTAATGTAAAATAGTTATTACTGACAATGATAATAATACTGGCTGTTTGTTCTTGTTTTATAAAAGTGTTGTGAAAATTGTAAGAAAGTATTTAAAAAAAAGGTTGGTTCTCTTGTTTTTTTATTTGCTTTGGTTTTGTTATGATAATATATTATTGTGTATCTATTGTACATATGAAGCACACCTATTTTGCAAGCCAAGGATTCACTTTGTACTGTTGTTATATATAAATAAACTTTGCTGGTTAAAAATTGCATTGAAGCTGTAATCTGTGTGTTTGTTTTCAAGAGGGGGTATTATGCAAAATTTGATTTTTAGAGCTTTCTACCATGTTATAATGTTGTTGCCTTGTCAAAAACATGCCTGAAGAGGTTTTATATGTCATCCATGCATGTCTGAGTAATCTAGCGATCTCTCCCAGACCCTATTCGATCCCTCCTTACGGTTAGCAGTTCATCACCCACGCTCCCACTTAACAATTCTCCATAAATATACAAAAACATGATAAAAAACTGTATACAGCAACTTCACAAACCTAATGCGATGTGCAGTAGTTTCATTAGTGGGAAGCACACTGATTGTGCTGCGATAGTGCTCTGACGGGGGAGTGACTTAGGACAGAGAGCAAAGAGGGGGGACTCAGAGCGTCAAAAACGAAATTGAAACTTATTAAACATGCCAATACGTTGTTTTCACCAAATATAGCATTTTCAAGACAATAAAGCGAAATTGAACTTATTAAACATGCCAATACGTTGTTTTCGCCAAATATAGCATTTTCAAGACAATAAAGGTAACAGTGATCTAAATATGTTATGTGTTACAGTTAATACCCAACTGTAGTACTCTTTATTTAATGAAATACTTGTGCTATTCTGAGTGAACAACATGATGCCTGCGCTCCCGGAGTTACACCTTGAATAGAGCAAATTAACATGACCACAAATTATTGTTACAAGCCGACGCGTTTGGAAATCTTTTTATATAATTATGTTTTCATAATGTGTATATAATTTTATGATCACACAAAATTGGTCAGTCTATTTTATTATGCAAAACAATGAAAAGTGCTAGTTGCATATTTGTTTTTAACTGGTCTGATGAAAGGACCAATCACTGACTTTTCTAGGTCTGCTACTTACTTGTCTCCATACAGATGTTATTGCTTCGTCTGAAAGATTCCACAGTATGGCATTTATACTGACTGTTACGCACTGAATGTATCTATATTGCATTTATTTTATGATGGGTGTTTTTATGTTCAAAAATATGAAAAGCGTTCATACTGTGAGTGTGTTTGCCGCTCCATGGGTCTGATTTGTAACATAGCCTGATGGTGTCACCTGCTTGTCTTGATGAAGAATAATTTAATGCCTTACTGTGAAACATTCCAGGCAAAGCAATAACATCTCCATAGTGGCAAGCCGGCGACAGACTTTCCAAGAGAAAAGTTGCATAACTCATCTTTAAAGGGCCCATATTACGCTATTTTCTTATCTATGTTATAATGTTGTTTCCTTACCACAAACGTACCTGGAGTTGTGTTTTGTTTCATTCACACGTTTAACACACAAATCCTGTAGATTTAGGCTGAGTTCTTCTCTCAAACAGAAAACACTCGGTTCCACCTTGTGATGTCATGTGGTAATAAAGGAAGTGCTCCACTGTGTCTTTAAACTCTGCACACCTTCACTAGAATCATTTGGATAATTTCAGCCCTGGAATTTCCAATCTCTACCGAACAAAAGGTAAAAGGTAGATGCTAATTTGAAAACTACAAGCTAATGACATCACAAGGTGGAACAGAGCGCTTTGAGCTTTGGAGATGTAGACAGACTAATAATAAAGGATTATTTTAACATGTGTGAATGAAACAAAGCATGACTAATAATAAGGATTATTTTAACATGTGTGAATGAAACAAAGCATAACTCCAGGTATGTTTTTGAGGAGGTAACATGGCTTAAAGCTCCCAAAGAGTCAATTTTACATAATATAGGACCTTTAAATGACACAGCAATTTTGAAATCATTAGAAAAACAGGCTCTGGTATTAAAATATTTCATTAAACATTATAATGGGTATAATGGGTAAAATAAATGTATTGAAACTGTGGGCTTAAATAAACTATTAAAACCCTAAAACAGCACATTTCCGACCCACTGCTGCTAATCCCTATTGGACAGTATAGTCTCCATGCTGTTTTATATAAGGGCATTTCTCCATTGAATTTGCTTATTCAAAGGTTTTAGACTTTCTGCAGATCCCAGTGATTTCCCAGTATCTGCTCCTGTCGTTACACCAGCAGCTACAGAAAGAGCAGGTGCCATTGTGGAAGTGCTGAGGGTGAGAGAAGACAAATACAATTAACACATAAATTAATGTTTTCTGTTTAGGTTTGATAAAGGCAATGGTGGAATGTAATTAAGTAAAAGTATTAAAGTAATATACTTAAGTAAAAAATGTAGGTATCTGTACTTTACTAACAAAATTTTAAAGCAGATATTTTTTACTTTTACTTCACTACATTTGAGAGCAGGTATCTGTACTTCCTACTCCACTATATTTTTGAACAAGGCTGAAAAGTAAAAGCATTTTTTATTATTGCTTGAGACTTGCTGGTATCTGTATTCCTACTCCACTATATTTTTGAACAAGGCTGAAAAGTAAAAGCATTTTTTATTATTGCTTGAGACTTGCTGAAAAGTCTGAAAGGTTATTTTTAACACGTTTGTAGTTTGAGCAAATAAAAAAACACACAAATAAAAACAGCTTTAAAAAACTACAAATTAAATCGTTTCTACCGAACAAAATTCAGCACAAGTCTTTATCAAAACCACTACATTTTAAGCTTTTTAAGCTCAGAATCTTCGCAAAATGCTTTAGATTTATTTTTACTCTTTAAGTACATTTTTTAACTGGTACTTTAATAATTTTACTTAAGTAGATTTTTTTCATGTGATACTTTTACTTTAACTGGAGTATTCTTTTTGCTCCGGTATCTGTACTTTTACTTAAGTAACAAAATTGAGCCTTCTACCACCACTGGATAACGTATATAAAAATAATAGCTTCTTATAGGAGAAGACATGGTAAATAATTCAACTTTTGGCTACTAGGGTAAATTCAAATAAGTAAGTAGCTTGTTAGTTTCTAGTCCTCAACATTATTTTAAAACACGCAGTTTATAGGCACCCAAGGGAAATGGATAAGAAATCAGGTTAAGAATCCCTTTAGGCTTTAACTGCAGCAGGTAAATCAACATTTAAATTAAGTTTTCCTAATGAACAACGTAGCGTTTGCCCTATATTTCTATTTGACTTTAATGTAACCTATAATTTACAATAATATCGTTATAATACATCCACAATCCATAATGTAGTCTAAAAATTAACCAATACTTGTGACGTCACTTGTAAACAGGAAGTGAGCTATCAGAGCACGTGCACAGATCACGCGATTATTCGGACGTTTTTGTTTTTTTGTTTTTTGTTTTTGTTTTTTTTTACTTTTTCGAAAACTAAAGCTCTATCTACAGTGAATTGTCCGGAATTTGCAGGAACACTATATCCATTTCCTTCACAGTGCGGATGGATTTCAATCTCTCCCCGCCCCAGGACCACTGTGCTCCCGCGGTGCTTTGGAGAGGCTCTGATCCGCGCTGCGCCAACCTCCGGGGACACCGTAGTAATGGCTTTACCGGGGAGCTGCGTAAAGATCACATCCCATTCACTGTGAGGATTCTCCGCTGGATTACAAGGCAAATTCTGAAATAATGATTAGGTTTAGGCAAAAAAGAGAGATTTTAGACTTTATAAATAGGGTTTTAGATACATCAAAAAAGATAAAATACAAAAAATACAAAAAATACAAAACCATTACTTAGCCTACGTATTACTAGCTATTAGACTGAGATGAGTTTGCCACTGGATTTCTTTTATCTCCATACAAAATTACTGTCCAAATCAAAAGCTATTTCTTTCATCTGTTCAACTACCTATTTAAAGTGTCATTCAGCCGTTACTCTAACCCCATTTTAGACAAATCTAACAAAAGGGAAAACCATGACGAGGTAATGATGAGGTCTGAATTTACTAGTTCAATTATTATACCAAATTTTGCCATTTTTCCCAAACCTTTTAGATCATTTTCCACTACATGTTTTAGATTGACATTGCAATTATGATTTCTGCTTTTTTAAAACACAATACCAATTTGTAGGGTGATACATTGCAATTTTCGGCCTCTTTTGGTGACTGAAGTCTAGGCGTGTAAAATGTGAATGGCCAAGAACAAAATGGCAGTATGTGTTGCCAGTTGCGGGAATCTAACTACCAACTTTTAGGTTAACGGGCACTGGGTAGGCACCGACTGGACTAGTACAACCAGCCACTAGTTGGAAATATTTGAGTGACTACAATTTGACAAAGCTGTGACCAAAGAACACATTTTATACAGAAATGGCAGAAGTGAGGCAGGTGGCCGTAGTGGAGATGGGTTGGAGGTAAATTGCAGACCAGCGAGAATCCAGGTGTGAGGGCTCTGACTGTGGATAAATATAGAGCTGCCCCCTGATGCTGGAGCTGTGTGTGTCTCATTAGAAGTGCAAAGCTCAGGTCTGGGCTATGGACAGACTATGGTTTATGGACAGTCTGTAAGATCCTGTCCTTCTGCCCCATATGTTATCTGTGGAGTGTGCAAAATGAACACATGTATTTTGACCTGGCAAAAGTAAGATTGATATTGCAACGCTAGTAAGGTCAGTGCCATAATATCGATCTGGAAGTCGTTTGGAAAAAGGAGGGACATTCAGCTGAGTTTTAGCCAATTACAGCATGATAAAGAAACATTTTTACAATGTTTTAGGTTTGTTTTGGGTTTTTTTTGTCAGAAAATATACACTTTTTGTGTAGACTTGAACAGATTAGCCAGGAGCTGTGTCAGATTCTCTTGAATTTGAACGCAATCCAAGTTAGCAGTGCAAAGTTGACCTAATACAGTACGGGAAGGGCTACTGGCAAACTAGAGCTGAAACTTTGTGGATGCATATAATCTTGAACTTTCTGTTTAGTTGGACTTGGAAAAAACGTTTTTGTTTTTTTTTTGATCCACAAGAAAAAATACTTGTAATAACTTATAATACTATAGTGTCTTTAAAATGCAATCAAAACAACACAGTGAGGTACAGGTCCTTTAAATTTCTGCTATAGGTGAGAATATTTCCAGATAGAAATGCATAAAAGTAGTAGCTGTGTTAGTATTAGTAGTAGTAGTAGTAGTAGTAGTAGTAGTAGTAGTAGTAGTAGTAGTAGTAGTAGTAGCAGTAGCAGTATGTCAAATTTCACTTTGGATATGGACAGTTTCTTTTTACGCATAATTTAAAAATCTAATATACCCATTTTCAGACAGGACTTGTCTTCCTCCTGAGTTTTTGTCTGACGTGTCTCCTCTTCTCCCACCTCAGACGGTAAAAACGATTCTCCTCCTCTCTCTTCTCTCCCTCCTCCTCCGGTAATGAGCGCGGTCGCAGCGGGCCTCCTGACAGCTCCGGTGGGGTGTCTGCGTCTCTTTTAGCGCTGCATTGCAAAAACAAAGAGGTGGGTGTGAGCTCTGTCCATCTACGCCTGTGGCCTCTTTACCTCTGCCAACTGTGCACTGAAAAAAAAACTGCCCATCCAAGTTATTTCTCATGCAAATATCCACCGGGGGAAATTAAACCACAAAAGCGCGCCCACGTCGAACGGACACAGTTGTTGTTCAGAGGCTTGGGGTGCAGGTGAGGAGACGAACTGCCAAATTTCCCAAGCTGAGCACTTCTAATTTGCATATGCAGATGTTAATTACCACTACGGGCCAATCAGCGAACCACCCCCCTCCATCTACCCCCTAAACCCCTACGCACTCCCCCTGCCCCATCAGGTTACCACGGTTACTCCCCCGGCTGATCATAATAACGATAATCACCTCCCGATTTCCCTTCATAGCTCATTTTCTCCTTGTGAAAGGCCAAAGTGGAGCTGTCAGATTCTCCGTGCTGTAGCCCTTAACGTGGGCAGGGGTAAGAGAGGGGGGAGTTCTAGGGGGGTGATGGGGGGTTGCTAGGGGGGTACACCACCTGCCACACGTGCCCCAGAAGCAGCAGATAGGGGTAGGGGTTGCTAGGGGGGTACACCACCTGCCACACGTGCCCCAGAAGCAGCAGATAGAGGTAGTTGTGGTAATAATGAGTGCCAGACCAGTCATGCGTTCTGATGTATTTGTAGGCTGGATGGGGACAGGGTGAATTGAGGGGTGTATAAGGGGGCGATGGGGGGGCACTACGGGGGTTAGCGCAGATGAGATCAGGTGATGCTTGTTATTGCACCGAATTACACGGCTGAGACCAGTGCGCTCAGTACCAATCAGAGGGATATGAGGTCATTAGGAACTGTGAAATTACTGCACAATACACTGGTTCTTCATTGTACGGGCAAATGTGTAGGTAGTGTAGTGTCAGCAGTTGCAAAATTCCCATTTCAAATAAATAAATCTAAATTTTGCCTTTGTGTATCCTCTCCAAAAATACATTTTCTTAATTAAAAAAAAAAATCTCAAAATTCATTGTTATGGTTCGTAGCCTATAAAAGCTATACCTTGTGCCCTGCAGGTAAAACAAATGCAATGCAATCACAACTGAACCTTAAATGTCATTAACCATCATATACTGAGGATACATCAAATTGTAGAGAGCCCTTTTGGGTTTATTGCAAATTGGTTTTGTTCATCAGATCTGGCAACCCAAAGTTTTTACCACCACAGGTACACGCCCACTACTCTGTACTCACTTCATTCTCCAATATGATTTTCTTAATCGGCGATACATACAGGATTTGGCAACATCATTTTGGTACAAATTTAAAAAAATCTGCCGCTCGTTAGCGTGATCTGCAGCTATCTGAGGTGCCGACTCTTTGTTGTGATGATGTTTATGGCGATGTCAGGTCCCATTGGGCACTGCAGTTTTCTAATGCAGAAGTGAGCAGACTTGTTTCTTTTATTAAGCTGTTTTAGATGAATTTTGTGATTTAAAATGTACAAAGCCCAAAGTCCTATAATTTCTGGTGTATATACTGTCATAATGTTTTAGCAGACATGTTTTCATTTGTTTGTCTGTTTAGCAGTAAAATAGACTACAGTGTTGTCTCTCCATGGTATAGCTTCTGATCTAGTCTTTCAATAGGTGAGTTCAAAGTAAAATGTCCAAACTTTACTTTTCTTTTTGATCAAATATCCCTCTTTGAAACAATAACATCTCAAACCTGTTGCATCATCTCCTCTTTCTTCTCCTATTCCTATTGTCCGTGCCGTATTTTTAAAGGCCAGTTTGGGGCCCACTTCTGTTAGAATTATTTAACACTGAGGAGTTTCTGTGGGGTTATATTTGATGGGCAGGACCGGAGCACCTCCAGAACAGCCCGGACCAGCCTCTTTACAGAATAACTGAGGGGTTTAGATGCTCCTAATGACTCCTTGACGTTTAAAACATATAACATATAAGAGCAACATAAGCTCTAAATAAACTTCCTCTATTGGTGGGTTTAGATTATACAATGTGATGATGTCCCATTTTTTCCTATTGATTACATTGCACTTTGCCATGAAATATCCAAAAGGTAAATTTATAAATGTTGAACCTAATCATTAGTATTAGTGACTAGACCCTAAAACTCACTGTATTACATCAAAAATCAGCATTTTAACGATATAAATTTTAACAGCCCCCCATCTGTATTAAATATTATTGGCCTGTAGAATGTTGTGACGCCATATGAAACCCAGTAATTCCAGTGATTCTCAAACTTTTCACGCCATGTACCACCTGCATATTTACGACTACCACGTGGATGTAAACCAAATCGAAAACAGGCCTATGCTAGTTCTAAATCAGTTCTCAAACAGCAGTACAATTGCTCTACTAGCTCTATACAAGGACTTACCCAAAGGAGGACATAATTGTGCATTAAACTGGCTCTAAATTCAGTAAATATTTGAACTGTAAAGGAGTCCATGTATCACTTGAGCTGGCACTGCTCTATTCTACTATGCATTATTGTAGATAGGGGTAAAAGTACTATATGTTACAAGACTTGAGTCTATTTAAGAAAGATCACTTGTACTACCATTAAAATATTCTTCTAAAGATTCTAATTGAACTTGATATTTTGTTATACGAAGGGGCAATGTTCAAAGAGCTCTCTAGATAATTATATCTCTAGTTTCTAGTTGACCCTCTGCCTTTGTTGTTGAGTGGAGAAGAGATTATAATTAAAGCAGACCCATTCTGCAAAATTGACTTTTCAGAGCTTTTAACCATGTTACAGTTGTTTCCACTTCTCATTTATCCTCACAAAGTTGTTTTTGGAGTGATTCGTGCATGTTTGAGCAATCTTTTATTGCTTACTGTCAAGACGCCATATTGCAGATCAGCCCCCAATTTCACGGCTACAGGTACATGCCCACTGCTCTGTACTTATTTCGTTTTCCAATTTTATTTTCTTAATGAGTGATACATGTAGGATTCAGCAGCGTTGTGTAGTCATTTTGGTACAAATGAAAAAAAATCTGCTCCTCACTGGTGTGATCTGCAGCTATCCATCCTAGATGCCAACTCTGTTGTGATGATGTTTGCAGTGACATCAGCTCCCATTGGGGACCGCAGTTTTCTAACATGGAAGTCTGTGGACTTGTTTCTTTTATTAAATCGTTTTAGATGAATATGGCGATTTAAAATGTCCAAATTATAACATAATGATCCACGGGTGTCGTAGATTATAACTTTATAGCAGGCTCAAGTTCAATATCTGTTCTTTAAAAGTACATCTCAAGGGCTTGCTCTTAAATAAGGTACATTCAAAATTAAAACACGAGTTAGAACAGATTAGAGCTGGACAGTATGACAAAAAATAATTACAAAAGTTTTCCTCACGATTTTTGTCTCATTATAACCAAATATAGCTTTCAATATGAATTGCCTGAACAGAGACAAGACAGATTTATAATAATTGCCATAAAAAAAAAAAAAAAAAGTCTTCCTCCAAAATTTGAGTTCTGCTCCAGACCACATGCCTTTACTGTCAGAGACTTGTGGGCCTGTTGATTAAAAAACCCAAGCTGATCTGAACTGACTGAATCTCTAATAAAACTGCATTAACTCCACAGATTTGAATCTCGTCGCTGTTTCAATACTGTAACTAGCGTTGAAAAGTTACATGCTATGTCCTTTATCTCCACTAGAGTTCAGTGTTGAGCTGTATACGACGTCCCTCTGTCTTACGCCATATTTGGTTTTCATGCCTTGTCTTTTTGCGCCATCTAGGGGTCAAACAGAGATAACAACTTGGCCCTAGGATTTCAACATAATAAAACCAATGAAAGCCACTTAAATTAAAAGCCAGTGGGGTCCAATATAATAAATCTGCTGAACGCATGTTTCGGCCAAGTACTTTTTAAACTTAATGAGAATTTTAATACAGTCGTAATGTGCAAGGCTCTGGCAAACTGACTCCTATTGTTAACTATTACTTAACAACAAACGGCCATTATTCAAGTGACACTATGAGTTATAGTACTTAGAACATATTGAAAAACAAAGATATAATCAAAATTAAGACCATATGGGTGGCCAGATTGTGTCCAAAATGCTGCCAGAACACGTTTAGTTTATTGTCAAGTTATGCAATAGCTTGAGTTATCTTAAGTGCTTTAAAGCTGGGAATGAGCCAAAAGCAATGTTTAATTTTCTACCCTATAAAGACCCAATGGAGGCAGAGGACAGTGCAGTGGAGACGTCAGAGTTTAAAAGGGCTGTCGGGAACGCAGGAAAATACGGTTCAAATGGTTTATGTTCCACTTTGTAATGTGGGCTATTAAACATCCAAACTCTGAAGTATTCTAGAGAGGTGGAGTGTAGATGTAAGTACTCCATTACTACAAGGAGTAAATCTAACAGGTGTAATGTGTGTTATACGTTCATTTTCTACTTCTGTCTCGTAGTATTTTTTACATTATTACTGTATTCAATGTATATTTTACTTTACTATTTGAATAGTTCATTTTCTTGATTATATTTATTTTATTTATTTATACCTTTAGCAGCGTTATTCTACTGTTACTCCCGTACTTTTCTGTTGTAATACTGCTAATTCTCACAAATGCGTTTTTTGGGGGGTTCTCATTAGTTGTATTATATTGCACCAAATACATTACAATTTCAGGAACTTGTACTGATAATACTACAAATACTACTGTAACTATAACTGATGGCTGGCGTACTTAGGTTAGTAATTCAGTAATACTTGTACTCATGGACACTTTTCTGGTGGGGGTCAGTCACCTGCTTGTCTCCACGGAGCTGTTTATGCTCTGCTTGAAATGTTTCACAGTATGACATTACATTTATCACTCTAAGTGCGTTTATTGCCTAAAAATACCTTGAAACATGAGCGGGGTCGCCTTTCCACAGATCTCACCTGTAACTTGGCCTGGAGGGGTCACCTGCCTAAGTCCATGTAGATAAGTTGAATACCATATTGTGGAACATTCTAGGTAAAACATTAACATCTCCAGGGCGACAAGCAGGTGGCAGACACACCACCATAAGACACACATAATGCACCTTTAAGTATAAGGCAGAAGGTGGAGTAAAATTATAAGTACCCTAATTACTTGTAAGGGTAAAAATGATCTGTAACTTGCCCGGGTGGCGTCACGCGCTTTTCCCCATGGAGATAGATAAGTTTAATGCTGTACTGTGTAACATTCCCAGCAAAACATTAACATCTGAAGACAAGCAGGTGTTTTTAATGCTCAGAAAATCAAATTAATTTAACACTGTATAAAAGTTACCATCGTTTTTCCACTTCAATATTTACTCAAAATAAATATCTCCCAAGGATACGTTGGCAAAGATCTGAGAAGTTTTGATAGTGATTGAAAATGTCTGAAATCCAAACGTTTGCGCCCTTTTAACCTTGAGCGTAAATCACTTCAAGATGGCTTCCGAGTCAACCAACCAGAACCAACAAAACCTATGGCCTGTTCAGATGTCTTGGGAAAACCAGGGACCCTTACAACTTTATAAAAAATACTTTGAGGAGAGGCAGATGGAGAAGTCGTGGTGGTTTACAGGTGTGTCCTTTGTGCTTTTTCCAATACAGATTCTGACTTTGTGCAGATGTGAGTTGAATTTTGGGCTGAACCAGAGTTTTTATGAACAATAGAAGTCGGTTTCCTCCAGAGACAAGTGCTAAAGGGGAACATCTGTGGTAAGAGCGAAGGCCAGTAGAATGCAGCGCACAGGGAGGAGAACAGGATGAAGTTTTGGAAATGCCATTACATATTTTGGAAAGATTTTGTGGATTATAAAAGTTGATAGATATAGGCTGTGCAAATAATCAGATATTTGCTGAGTTTCAGATTTCATTCTATAGGCTTAAGATATTAAAATGTGCCCTGTGTAACTGTTCCGTTCCTTAGATATGATATTGCTATGTGCAGAATATTATAGCGTTTAACTTTCATATCTCCATGGAGACGAGCAGGTCAGGTCAGATCTGTGGAGAGGCGATCTCACTGACAGTCTTTGAACCATAAAAACACTAGTAATAGAGATAGACGATATATTGGTTGGCCGGTATACCAGGCCGATATTTGGACTTTTTAGTGCATTGGCTATCGGCCTTCGATCTCCAGCATAGGCCAATATTTTGTTTTAGTCAATCTGCCGCCTAAAAAATGCACACAAAGCTTTATATTAACACTTTAATACAAAGAGATAGCTGCACAAAACATGACCACACAGGGAGGTTTGTGGTAAAAAAGGGCTTGGGGTGAGTTTGTAGTACATTTAAATTAGATAATTTGGGGAAAATAATCAAGATCGGCCAAAAATGTCAGCAGAGTTTATCGTCCATTGGTTGTTTTGTTTTCTTAGGAATCGTATCAGCATCAGCCATGAAAAAACCCTATATCAGTCGATCTTTAGATGAGTTTACTTTGTTAGGAATCGTATCAGCATCGGCCATGAAAAAACCCTATATCAGTCGATCTTTAGATGAGTTTACTTTCAAACAATCTAGAAAAGCAATAACATCTACATGGAGACAAGTAGGTGGCATACCTTCTACCAGAAAAGTTACGCAATGCACCTTTAATGAATGCAGTATGTGGGGCATCACAATAGTTAGAATGCAGATTTTTGTTGTAAAATAGCTAGCTCAAGAGCCAAGTCTAATTTAACTAATTATGTTCAACATTTTTGGATTTCCCTTGATATTTTTATAACAATACCATATAATATAAAAGGGAAAACTTACACTTAAGGGAGTATGGCAACTTCACTTTTTGACAGTGGCATTTCATGTAGCATCTAGTGTTTTGAAATCATCTGTTATTCATGTCAGGTCACTGTAACCTTGTGTGTTTGAAGAATGCGCTCAAGCACTTGAGACCAAAATTCTACATCCCACAAAATGCCCCTTACTCAGTACAGAATGAGGTTATAAGTTACAGATAGGAATTTCATATTTTGGTACGTTACATACATTGGCACTATCGGGGAGTTCTAGTGTATCCGACCAATAGAAGGCAGTGTGTCACCAATACAATGCCATACTCTCTAAAATTAGAAGTAGTATTGATTGACCGTCACTACTTCCTGTCCAATTTTATCTCTATCAGGCTTTTGCCAAGTCACGCTAAAATGAATAAATATTTAAAGATCAGGCAGTGGACAGGGAGCTGTGGGTGGATGTCACTGACACATGCTAAAAACTACACAAATAAAATGAATACTTCATCGACACTTCTGTATTTAGAAGGAGAGAGTTTTGTGTCTCAGTGCTAACGCTAATGCTAATTTGGCATAATCAGGCATAATGAGGCATAATAACTGAAGTACTCTACATATGAAAATAATTGGGTAGTCTTTATTTTTTTACTTAATTTTAATTTTAATAGGTTGTTTATTTTATGTTTTATGATTTTAATAAAAATGACTATTAGCTTTGAGACACAGCGAGCTAGCTAGCGTGCTGCTGTGCACACAGCCTATTTAGCTTGTCTATCTGTTTATATGGCCCAATATGTAAGATAATGTTAAAGTTCTCCTGCATGTTTTTCATAACCTTTTCATGACTTTCAGACTCTGGACCAGTGTTGTGTTTGTGGTGAGACTGATTGACAGCTGTCTATCAGTGGGACGCCATATGCCAGGTTAACTTTGCGTGTGCTGTGCCATTAACAATTTTATTCTGTCTTGAGTTCAGTTTATGCCCTTGAATGACTTATCCTAACTTTTTGCTTGAGTCATATAGTCAATTGAAAGTGAAGGCTGATTAACAAAGTACATTTTTACCAAATTCTATAACAACTTTTCAAAGCATACTGTGCTTTTAGATAAGATAAGATACTAATAAAATATTAAATTCTCTAAATTTGTAAAAATTCTGGCTTTAATGACACACGCAAACTTTACTCAGAAGGTTGCATCTTTGATTCTGGTTTGGTAACAAATAGAGTTTAGAAAATTGGAAAAGATGCTGTTACTTTATTACAAGTTTTAGTACTTCTCAACCATCTCAGTGCTTTTAAAAGATGCTGACATGTAAATATTCTTATATATCGCACTTGACTTGACTATTTGAAAACCAATCTGTCAGTGAAGTTTTTCCAGGACAGTGCATACAAAACATTAAATGCAAGCAGGCTAGTACGTTCTGTCTCTTTGGGATCTGTATTTTCATATTCAGTTCAGTTCAGTTCAGGTTGATTTATGTAACATATTTTAAAACAACTTCAGCTGCCCAAAGTGCTTCAAATAAAAGTCAACAAAAAACGAATATACAGATAATATGATACATAGGAAAAGAACAGTAAAACACCATGATATCCTGTGTAGCTAGTATTAAATGCCAGGGAGAAGAGGTGGGTTTTCAGTCTAGTCTTAAATTTTGTTAAAGACTGAGAGGATCTGTGTTAAAGACTGAGAGGATCTGACAGGCAGAGGGAGGCTGTTCCATAGTCTGGGCGCTGCCACAGAAAGGGCTCTGTCACCATATTGCAAGTTGTTAGAGCAGAACTAAGTAACTTTTAGCGAAAGAGCTCCCTTATGAGGACACACTGTCAGGGAACAGACTGAAAAGCATTTTATTTTATTTCTTTTTAAATTGAAATAAGGCAGCATAATGATCACATGAAAAGCATATAATGTTGTCAAGTATAAAAAAAACTCTTCAGGTTGGATCCACCATATTGCAACGCTGGTTTTCCGCACAGAGACAGTAGAGAGAGACGATGGATGCGTCAAACACCCTGAAAATACATACCGGTATTTAACCATCACCGGAACTTACAAAGACTTTTAATGAGGTAACAGTGCTACTTAGTTCTGCTTTAAATTGGTTAATATTGCTTTGATTGCATTGCAGTATCTGTTGTATTACCTCCAAACATTGTATCACTGGTACAACTTTAGGTCCTATGCATCAGTAAAATGGTTTTGTTTACACCTATACTGACGTGTCACATACTCCACTGAGTTTTGTCTTGACTGGGCGACTGTTTGGTTCATTTGGTAGAGTGATCCGAAGGTTGGCAGTTCGAATCCCGCTCTCGACGTAAACATCATTGATAGAGCGGTCACATCCACTGACCCACAGGTTGGCAGTTCTATTCCAGCTCCCACAGATGAATGCTGTCGTTGTGTCCTTGGGCAAGACACTTAACCCACCTCGTCCCAGTGTGTGCGTACACTGGTGTATGAATATGTGTGTGAATGGATGAGCGGATGAATGTGTGTGTGAATGGGTGAGCGGTTCCTTGATGTAAAAGGCTTTGAATGCCTTGAAGGCGAAAAAGCGCTATATAAAACCTTATCAAGCCTGTATATTTCTGTGATTTATTAACCATTATTCACCCCACTGTCGTGTCAGTCACTCACATGCATTTTCCCTGTTACTCTTTCCAGGCTGCTCCGTGTGAGAGACTGGCCCCTGCCCTGTCATTACACAGCAGAGGAAAACCACACTTTCACACAGTATTATGTAAACCACAGGGACAGCACCGGACAACTGAACCAGGAGATAAAACCGCGACATGTTTATCTGGTGTGTGTGCCTACAGGGTCGTGCGAGGGACAAACTTCGGAGGATGGACAGAGGCAGGAAGAAGGCAGGAAACAGACAGGGAAGTGGAGATAGGGCCAGGCTGAGATGGTCTGGAGGCTGTGGATTTGTCACGGTTCACACAAAGGTATTTTTCATATTTCCTTCGTTGTCCTGACTCAAATTCTTACACGATGAGTGATAACTTCTAGGAACAGTAGAATAATAATGAATACCTTGAACCATCTTACTCAAGAGATAGACTGGAAGAAATGTGTGCGTGCCCTCTAACTATAATGGGTTTCGGCTTCCTGTTATATGCAACATTTTGAGAACTTTTTACCATTCTAATTTTATTTTTATTTTTTAATTTTATTTTTAGTTATACAGGGAAACCCAATGAGAGCACTTAGACTCTTTTTTTGTTGTTTTTTGTAGAGGTTATGCATTGACATTATTTTATTCGAAAAATGCGCCTCAACATTCCAAGAAAATGTGTTTCTTTGCTTTGTATTGACTAATTTTTGTCCGGGGAGCTGTTGTTTTCACCACACAATAATTATTTCCTCAACACAAGGGCTCGGAAACATGCTGTTTAAGGAGGGAAAGGTTCACTTCAACTGTTTATGATCCCAAAGTATCAAAGTGTCCCTGTTGTTTAGCTAACTGTTAAGTGGTTTATACTGTTTACTTCATTTTCACATTGTAGTTGTCAGCTACAAACTAAATATTTAGATTTGTAACTTTTTTATTTTTTATTAGACTGTAGCAGCTCTTTCACATTTTAGATTTAGTGTTTTGAGCTCCTACAGGACAAAATTTCTCACCCACCATTGACACTCAAACCTTTGCCACTCACTAATAAAGTTCCAAAGTTTGTGATGTCATCTGCATAGCCTCTATATTGTTTAACGCCATGGCAACAGTCCTAGTTTTGTGTCATTCTGAAACGGGATTTGTTCCAATGTTGCAGTATGACTGAAATGGAAAAAGTGAGATTCTAATAGTTTTGCTAATTGCCTAGTTCTTGTTTCCACTGACACAGTCTTAGAATATTTTTTAATCTCATTAGTAAAAGACTCAATTTACAGTCACACTAATTGGGATATATTTTTATTTAGTTATTATATGCAACCATAACAGAACATTACACATTAACACTGACCATGATCCTTTGCACGTTTTATCGCAGTCATCAGTGAGATTATTCAAGTAAAGATTCAAAAGTTTCAAATCATATTGTGTTAAAGGTGCATTATTTAACTTTCTGGTAGAGGGTTTGTCAGCTCCTTGTCTCCATGGTGATGTTATAGCTTTGCCTAGTAGTCAATGGGTTTCACACTATGGCATCAAACTTGTCCATCTCCACGGAGACAAGCAGATGACTCCACTAGGTTAAGTTACAGTCCAGATCTGTGGAAAGGTGACCCCCCTCACAGTAAGAATGCATGTTTGCATGCAAATACACACATC
The DNA here is from genome assembly GCA_000787095.1 of Periophthalmodon schlosseri. Taxonomy (NCBI): domain Eukaryota; kingdom Metazoa; phylum Chordata; class Actinopteri; order Gobiiformes; family Gobiidae; genus Periophthalmodon; species Periophthalmodon schlosseri. Next base: position 202,736 of record KN479790.1, read on the forward strand.
TAAGCATAGACTGTATAAAGAAGTGGACTAAGTGATTGCGACGTCACCCATAGCTCATCGAGGCTAGCAGTTATAAAGGCCAATTTGGAGCCGAATTCCGTATGTGGAATTCCAACCGCGAGTATCATAGCAACCAATGAGCCAATTCGGAGCCAGGCTGTTGAAGGCGACACCCCTTCCCACCCACAGCAGTTAGCAACGCTGTCAATCCAACCTGTTGCTAACGTTAGCAGGAGCAACCTTGGTGAAAGAAGGTGTCTGATTTGTATGTTATTAATGTTCATATCTTGATTTACGGACACAATAGTGAAATAAAAATACCAGGATCATGTAGAGCGGGTTAATACGAACATTTTTAGACCAAAATGACGAGCCTGAAGGCAGCAGTTATGGAGAGGGGGGCTACAGTTTTTTCAGCAGAAAGTGAATTGGAGCCCGAGTTGATAGAGCCGGAAGCGCGTCCATGCTCACTTCCTATTTGGAACGTGCCGACTAGCGGGTTAGCTAGGTCAATTTATGTACACAGTCTATGTGTGTAAGTGAATAAATTCCATCTAGGTAAGTGTAATACCACTTAAACTAATGGCACGCACATTATAACTCTGTAGTCCATGGAATCAAATGTGAAATTGTGTTTTGTATCACCCTTGACACCAAAGTAATCAGTAATCTAACTTGTTTTATGATTATAACTATTGCGCAGTGTAATAGAGAGAGCATTACTTTGTCCACAGTGGCACGCAGCCCTGGTCTAAAGCTCTTTAAACCCAAATAAAACCCAGCCGGTCCCTCAGGCTCTGCTCCTGTGCTGCTTCTCGTGATGGCCCACTTCTATGTTCCCATCCAAAAACAGACACTCTTTGTGCTTTATACCCAAATAAGATAGACAAGGGAAAAGCCATCTTTGTAAGCTGGGACTTTGAGTTTATACTGCAATAAATGGGCCACAGAAGTATCACTTTTCTCCATAACCACAGATATGATTGCAAAAACGCCATGTGCAAGCTGCCCAAACAATTGTAGGTCTGTTACCGAGATAATGCTACTGTCTGATCTGTGTTTTTCCCAATTCTAGTTTAAACTGGAATTTTAGTTAAAGGGCCCATATTACACTATTGTCTGATCTATGTTATAAGTGTTATATGTCATTGTATCTTCATCAATAACAGACCTGGAGTTGTGTTTTGTTTCATTCACACATGTTTAACACACAAACCCTGCACATTTAGCCTGAGTTCTTCTCTCAAACAGAAAATGCTCTGTTCTACCTTTTGATGTCATGTGGTAATACAGGAAGTGCTCCACTGTGTTTTTAATCATTTGAATGATTTCAGATGGAATTGCCAGTCTATACAGAACAAAAGGTAAAAGGTAGCTGTAAACCTGAAAACTACCACTAAATGACATCACAAGGTGGAACGGAGCATTTTGAGCTTTGGAGATGTAGACAGACAATAATAATATAATAAAGTTTTTTTCAGAAATGTGTGAATGAAACAAAACATAACTCCAGGTATGTTTTTGAGGAGGTAACTGCATTATAACATGACTTAAAGCTCACAAAATTCACTTTTGTGTAATATAGGACCTTTAAAGATTCTTTTAGTATTTGTAAACAACGCAGTCACATAATGCAGTGTGGATTATTTCAAGGCCCGTGGCAGTTTGCAAATTATGAATAAAGATTGCATTTAGTAAATTAGCAAATGAACCATCTGAGACTGTTAATTATTAGAGTCTGGTTATAAATATTTAATTAGCACTTTGCTTGTGGCTTCTCGCTAAAAGATTTTTGACACACAGTTTGTGACAAAGAGGTCCCTTGTTCTTAGCACTAGGATCTTATACCCAGAGATGGACCCTCTTTCTATAGTTTTAGATGACATCATCCTTCAGGCCTGCAGTGTTTTAAAAGAGAGACAGCAACTTTTTATTAATATGCCTGGATAAATTCAGTAGCGGCAGACAGATTAAAGGTTCACTATGGCGAGATGTTATTTCTTTTATCTGAAATGTTCCACAGTATTGTTTTCAAGGTAGCCCATTATATAGCAATACAAAATTCATGTAATTGAATAAATGCAAGATAGATACGTCTAACGCCAAACTGTGGAACATTCCAGGCAAAGCAATAACGTCTCCATGGAGATAAGCAGGTGGCAGACAATCTACCAGGAAAGTTACAAAGTGACTCTTTAAAGTATTTATTTATTTTTTGACATATCATATAAATATTACTGTAATGCAGACTCCTTTTCCCACCGAAAAAAGACATTTGCTCATTCTAATTTGGAAAACAACCAACACGGGCATGGGCATTTTAACATGAACAAAGGCTTAATTCATTACAAACAAATTTGTTTATTAAGAATGACTCATGCTTAGTATCAAATGAATCAACCCTAACCTCTTGCACTTTCTCCCCATACTCCATATTTTGTATTGGTATAGTTTATTTTTTACATTATTTTAATGCATGCCATTCTTTGTTTAGTGTTGCACCATAACGCCGAAGCAAGTTCCTAGTTTGTGAATTTTTTTTTTCGCTGAGAATGGCAAGAAAACTGATTCTGATTGAATTCCTAAGCCTGAATCATTTTTCATGATGAATTAAGTCTTTGTTCTCACTTCATTATGGCTAATTAAGGTGTAGATATTATAAAATGTTACAAAAAAAAAATAAAAATGTCTAAAATTTGAAAAATCTGTTTTCCAATGCCCTTTAACCAGCCTTTAAATTGCCTTCACACAGACACAGGCCCTCATCTCTGCTCTTGTCTCCTTGTTTGACAGGCGTGTCCCGGGGCACTCCCCAAAGCGCCTGTGATGGTTCTGCATTGTTTCCAGATGTTAGCCTGCTCCCAACCAGCGCATATCCGTGTTAACATGAACAATGGAGGGGCAGCAGAGCACTCGGAGGAGCTGCAAATCAATAATATGACAAGAAGAGGGTCCCGAGTGCGGACACATGGAGGGTCATCAGATGTCGTGTGTGAAGTGACTGTAGTACATCTGTGTGAGGGTAGATTACTCACTGTGGAGTATTAGTCATCTGTCCAGGGAGAAGTGAAAAGGGAGGGATAGAGAGAGTGATGCCATGTGCTAGAGACAGAGAGAGATGGAGGGAGAGGGAGGTGAGAGAGAGAGAGAGAGAGGGAGGAGAAAGGGAGGGAAATGGAAAGAGAGAGAGAGAGAGAGGAAGAGGGGGAGAGGGGGGAGGGAGAGAGAATGAGGGAGGTGAGAGAGAGAGAGGCAGGGAAATGGAGAGGGAGAGAGGAAGAGGGAGAGAGATGGACAATAGGGAGAGAGAGGGAGCATAGGGAGAGAGAGAGGGGAAGAAAGGGAGGGTGAGTGAGAGGGAGAGAGAGGGAGGTGAGGGAGAGAGGGAGAAGAGAGGGAGAGAAATGGAGAGGGGGGAAGGAGGGAGCGAGCAAGGAAGGGAGAAAAGAAGAGGGAGGAAGGGAGGGAGGGAGGGAGGGAGAGGGAGAGTGAATGAAAACAGACAAGGGGCGTTCCTGTTTACTGGGCAGACAAGGGGGAAACAGAGCTGTCAGTAAAAATGTAAAAATGCCTGTAGCACTGGTAGGACATAATTCCAACGATAGTATTATAACATAATAGTTGTTGACCAATGAAAGTAAATGCTAAATATATATAGAAAAATCTGTATGAAAGAACAGCTAAAATATGTAGGTTTTATACAAGCCAGACAGTGATTTTAGGGCATCTGGTATAAAACATGGCAAGATAAGATGCAACTTTTTTGTACTCCTGCAGTTTAACTTAAAATGTGCACATCTGCGTCCTAAAAAACTGAACTCTAGCAAGAATTCTAGCTTTGGCACATCAAGGCTGAAAGATATAGGCCTATTAAATAAAAATCAAATTAACAAATTGTGAAGAATGCAAATATTTCAGTAACACAACTCCTTCAACAATTAACAAATCTTTTTCGGAAACAAAACAGATACGCAATCCCAGTTCAGTGCTCTCTCCAGTGAACGTGTTTGAAATGTGAGCTTTTAGAGAATCTTACTATTAAAACAGTTTGCAGATCTTATCACAGCTGCACTGGTTGTCAGATATCGCAACTAGATATTTTTCAACATGGTCCAGCCTTAATATTATTTTAATCAAATCACCATAGGGATCTGGGAAATTTGTTTTAGTAAAGTTACCCCAGAGATTCTCACAGGGCAGATGGAGGAAGTATTGGAGGGAAACGGCTCCAGGCGGCAGTTTGAGAGTTTGAGAGGAGGGGTGTGTCCTGTCCCGAGCAGAGAGAGAGAGAGAGAGAGAGAGAGAGAGAGGGAGAAAGAGCGGGAGAGAGAGAAGCACGACTTATAAAGGGCCCCACAAAACAAGGCTTACTCTATCCCGCTCTCAACTACCGCACAGGAAACTACCGCTAGCTAAAACCTCCCTACCTTTCTCCATTCACAGAAACGAAAACTACAACGGCCATGTGGAGAATCAGTGGGCTTTCTATGACTTACCTTCTGGTGCTAGTTTGTGCATTACTACTTACAAGTGAGTATTTGCAAGTTTTAAATTGATTGCACGCTTTGGAACCCACTTCAAGGGACTAGTGTGGGCTAGACTTGTTTTGTTTGAAAATGAGTGTGCACAGATGGGAGAAGGCATGGTTGGCAGAGGAGGGGCGCTTGTAGTAGTAGTAGTAGTAGACACAAAGGATTGGCTTGAGAAGTGTGAGGAAAGTTGGCATTACTGGGTTATTTGGTGTTAGGGCTTCTGGGCGGGACTAGCGTGTTTTGAATTTGAACAGAAATGAGTTGTGTTAAGTTGATTTAAGTTGGAGTTTAAATGAAGGGGGCATGTTCGTGAACAAAGTGACCGCATGGTGAGAGGTGGGGCATGTACTCCCAAATGTGTAGTGTGCAGAAGTGAATGGACTGGTAGTAGGGAAGTTTTATTTTGAGATTTTCTGCAAGTACTTTTATGTTACAATAGTTGCTGATGTGCTTCTACTATTACAACTATTTATTTTATTTTACTTCTGCTATTACTGGTACTACTACTGCAGCTGCTACATCTGCCACACCCACTACTAGGCCACTCATAGACAGCACCTTCTGCTACTTCTGCCATCAGTACTTCTTTTACTCTCTTGATATTTCTACCAGTATTTTTTCTACTTCTATACTACTACCATTATCACTTTGACTAACCAATACTGCTACAATTACCATCTTCATTTTGGCTACTGCTCTCTTACTATTACTACTACGTCAATTGATATTTACTGCTCTTTTTGTTTGTACTAGCCTTGTTATTACTAGCACTACTGCTTACCACATAGGGCTGCATTACGCAGTTTTAAGTCTAGTTCTATCTATCTAGTTTCTTGCTCTCATAAAGCCTTTTGCACTTTGTAAATATTCAGATTTGTGCGTTAAGGACAACTTAATTGATACAACAAAGATCGCCGAAGCTAAGTCAGTCCTAGTGCTTAGGGTTAGGCTTAGGGTTATTAATTAAGTAGTTACTAAACCTGAATCTTTCTCAATAAACTTAATAGACTGAATTAAATCTTTGTTCATGGTGTATTAAAGCAGATCTATTATGCAAAATTGACTTTTCAGAGCTTTTTAGTTGTTTCCCCTTCTCCCTTCCACCAGGATACGCCCACTGCTCTGTACTTACATCGATCTCCAATTTTATTTTCTTATCAGTGATACACGTAGGATTAGGCGTCGAGTAGTTATTTTGGCGCAAATGATAAAAAATCCGCTACTCACAAGCGTGATCTGCAGCTATCCATCAGAGGTGTCGACACTTTGTTGTGATGACGTCAGCTCCCATTGGACACCGCAGTTTTCTAATGCGGAAATCAGCGGACTTGTTTCTTTTATTAAGGCGTTCTAGATGAATATTGCGATTTAAAATGAGCGAATTATAGCATAATGATCCACGGGTGTCGTAGATTATAACTATATAGCAGGCTCAAGCACAATTTGTGTTCTTTAAGGCAGATACAAGTGTAGTTAGTATTAAGTCTTGACTATGCTTCTAATACATCTGGTGAATCTTTCTGCATAACACAAAAAATCCAAAACAAATCTGGACTATAGTAAACCCGAGCTTGCGTGATGTGAGTAGCTGGCGGCGCAGTCCTGCTTGGATCTCTCTGAGGCCTCTTGCTAATTGCAGGGTGATGTATGCCTTGGATGCTGCTCCCGTATGGTCCTCCGCAGTCAACAGCTCGCGCAGACCGTGGCCAGAGACACAGGCAGAACACACTGACCTTGGGAATATTTAAAGACATGTTCCAGACTTTTAAAAGGGGAAAAAGGAGATGGTGGAACATGCTGGTAGTTTGGACAGTTAAGAGCATACCATCCGCAGCAGCAGCAGTTTAACACATGGCGATTAGATTTACAGCCCAATCTAATTATTCAGGATACTCCCCACATCGGTACCACACACACAGCAGAGGATTTCAAATAATGCTTTGACTTAAAGGGGCAGTGTCTATTTTTTTATAGACTGCAGGTTGTAATCGTAATAAGCATGTTTGTGGATACAACTTTAACCATGGCTTTATCATGGCTGCTGGCAAACTGTAGTATTCAATTCAAGTTTATTTATACAGCACATTTAAAAACAACTTCAGCTGCCAAAAGTGTGTCACATAAACGTCAACAAAAAAAACAAATACAGAGATAACACGGGTTTTCAGTCTAGTCTTAAAACAGACCTATTATGCAAATTGACTTTTTATAGCGTTTAACCATGTTGCAGTTGTTTCCCCTCACCATTTACTCACCCGAAGTTGTATTTGGAGTGATTTATGCACGTTTAATCAATCAATTCAATCCCCATCACCAGTATACGCCCACTGCTCTGTATTTACTTGTATTTAATACGCGTAGGATTCGTCAGCACTGCGTAGTCGTTTTGGTCCAAATGAAAAAAGCTGCTCGCTAGTGTGATCTGCTGCTATCCATCGCAGGTGCCGACTCTTTGTTGTGATGACGTCTGCTCCCATTGGGCAACGCAATTTTCGGAAGTGGGCAGACTTGTTTCTTTAATTAAGTCATTTTAGATGAATATTGCAATGTAAAATGTGCACATTATAACATAATGAACCCACAGCTATCATAGTTTTTGGCTTTTTTTGGCTTTTGGCTTAGTAATGAGTTTTACAATTGGCTGCTGACAATGTGCATTGCAATTTATACAATGGCGTTTCCAATACGGTCTTTGCCATTGGCTGTGGAGAAAGTAAGAATGGTAGTGCTAAACCAAACAACAGTATGGGGTCAGAATATAGAAACATAACAAAAGCCGCTGAACTAAAACTCAAGGGTATTAAAATTACAGAAACACCAAAATGTGTAATAAATATAGGTTATGAAAGAAAAGGGTTTCAAATATGTAAAACTGATTTTTTTACAGTATCAGTTCTGGGATATACTGTTGGGAGTAAATCAAATGGTAAGGATATAAGTATTAAACCTTGGTATTGGCCTTTTAAAACGCGCAGTTACCATTGGACTGTTTAAACCAGTTCTCGCTAATGTGTTGCCTCGGGTCTGCTGCCCTGACCTCCCTGACCTCCCTGACCTCCAGCTCCACACCACATCCAAAAGTCTTCCTCACAGAGACGTGTGACATAGTGGACACTTGTGATCGACTAAAGTGGGTTTGAATGGACTTGTAAAAACGCAAAAATACTCCAAGGCTTTTTGGCCTCTTTTCAGTGCATTCTTTAAAATCCTTCAAGCCTAAATAATACGCCACTAGTACTATTACTTCAACTGATATTTTAACTATTGCTGCTTAAAATTGCACAGTGTTGGCCTAACTTTTCTGCTGGTCTCCATGGAAATGTTGCTGTGCTCGGAATGTTCCACAGTATGGTATTAACTTATTCATCTTTCATTTATTCAACTACAGGCTTTTGTGGAACATACTTTGACTACTATTGTATACTACTACTTCAATTGACATTTCTACTTTTATTAGCCTACTGCAACTTGTACTACTACTGCTAGTCTGCTACTCTTAATAAAACTACTACTTAATTACTATTACTACTACCAACACTACTACAACTACTACTGTGATTACTTTGACTACTTTAACTACGCCATTTACTACTTACCTATGCTGCTACTACTACTGTCCTCTGGTTGACTACTATTAATTTCTACTTCAATTGATATTGCTACTTTTATTAGCCTGTACCTCAACTTATACTGCTACTGCTAGTCTGCTACTTTTAATTACAACTACGGTACTATACTCCCACTATGAATCAGACTCCTACTACTACTGCTACTACTGCTACTACTACTACTGCTACTACTACTGCTACTTCTGCTAGTTCTAACTGCAACATAAGGAACATTTGTGATTGACTAATTTGTGCAAATTTGGCTTTGAATCAAATTTTAAAATGCAAATATCTTCTATGTCTACTCTGGTCTCCTTTCAGTGCATTCTTGTAAATCCATGAAATAGGCCCATAGTAAGTGAGAGACAAGGGGTCAAAGAGGAGACCCCACTGACGTCAATGAACACTCAGTCCTAGACATTTTCATTTTTCATGCTTCATTTTGGACGTCTGCACAAAGAGGAGCTGCTGCCACATTACTGCTTTGGGGTTTTGGGTTCTTTTGTGATCAGAGGATGTACAGATCCCATTTGATAGCGGTGATGTCATCGGACTGGGGGGGCCTTTTGGTGGAGCCGCAGATGTTCTGAATCAGTGATATCCCAACACTTAGCTAAGATTTGATTATGTGTGTATAGAGCAACAGGACATTTGCAAAAAAAATAAAGATAAATAAACATCGGATCACCACAGTTCCAATGAGATACACCAGATAATAGTTTTAATAGCACTTAGTTAAAGGTGTACTATGGAACTTTCCTGGTGGAGGGTCTGCCACCTCTTTATCTTCCTGGAGATGCCATTGCTTTGGCTAGAATGTTCCACAGTATGGCATTAAACATATTTATCTTCCTTTAGAAAAGCAGGTGACGCCATCAGACCAAATTCTAGGTATGTGCAATAATAAAAACACTCGCTAGATACATTTAACGCCGTTCTGTGGAAAATTCCAGGCAAAGCAATAACATCTCTATGGAGACAAGCAGGTGGCATATCCCCCGACTAGAAATGTTACACAGTGCACCTTTAACAAAGCTAAAAATACATTATTACTTACAATGCACAGTTTTGTAAATATAATGTAAAGACTTTATGCATGACAGTAGCACCATTGCAAAGTTGCTGTTGTTTGCCGTAACTGTGAAGAGACAATTCACTAGCAAGAACGGTGAGGCCTTCGGGCTGAAAGATGAACAAGAGAGGGAGGGGTCGAGAGAGCAGAAACAGACGGTGTTGCCGTGTTAGGCTCGTATAAATAGGGCTTCTGGGTAATTGGAGGTGTGGTTGAAGTGAGCTGTGGTTCGCTGGAGAGGAGGAGGTTGAGGCGTGGTCAGTTGAACTTAAGCTGTTTTTGTCTGTATATTTTTGTTTGCTCAGACTACGAACATATTAAAAATAAACCCCTCAAACTTTTCAGCAGGTCTGAAACAATAATAAAAAATGCTTTTACTTTCCAGTCATGTTCAAAAATGTAGTGGAGTAGAAAGTACAGATACTTGCTTTCAAATATAGTGAAGTAAAAGGTTTTTTTTTTCCATAGGCATAAGGTACTTTTGAGGCACTATAAATTAATGCACTAGAGTGGTCAACCATTACAATCATGTTTTGTTTTTTTTTTACTTTCTCCAAATAGCCTTACACCTTAAGTGTTTGTAATCCCTGGTACACTCTATCCTTCATCACCCTGTTTAGTCTCTGTCCAGCCATAAACACAATGCCAGCTGCAGATGCCAAGGCACTAAACTAGTTTATGTGGCTTTGGGATCCCACACTTAGTCCCGCCCTCTTGAAGTTAGTATGAAGAATGGCATTTGAGTTGACCCATTGCTTGAGTAGTTACATTTCCTCACTACTGACAGCTTGTATAACCACAGAGTATACCTAATAAGAAGGATGGACTATAATGACAAAAAATATCTTAGGATTTTTTATTCTTCCGTTAATCTAATAGAAATAAAGGAACCACTCACCCACTCACACACACATTCATACATCAGTGCACGCAGACACTGGGGGCAAAGTGGGATAAGTATCTTTCCCAAGGACGTAACAACAGTATTTATTTGTGGGAGCTGGAATCGCACCACCAACCTTTGGGTCATTGGATCTGACCGCTCTCCCAATGATGTATTTATGTCGAGAGCGGGATTCGAACCGCCAACCTTTATATCAGTGAATAAACTCCACTCCAAACTACCAACTGAGCTACTGTCGCCTCAGCCTTATTTGAAAACTTTTTGGCAATTTTCACAAGCAATACACTTTATATTCAGATTTTACATATCCACGGGCTTCAGCTATGCAACATTTTAAAGATGTTGCGTAGCTGAAGTTTTCCCATTCAAAAGATATCACATTTTGTTTTAAATTGTTAATCGCCATGGCAACGATCCACACTTCTCATCATTCTGAAACCCGTGGATATCTTTGCCGTGACAATGGTGCTACTATCTTGTTAACTACATACGTGACTTCCAGATAACAAATTCTTTCTTTTCTTTCTCACAGATAATTGGTATCACAGATCAGATTACGTGATAAAAGTGTTTTCGCATAGCTGCATACCAGATTAGTTTAAAGGGCTCCCTCTCCCCGCCCTCCTCTCACGACTGTCAGTTCTGCAGAAGTTCAACTATGTAACATCGCTGTAAACTTGGCTGCGCTCTCTGATGATATCATAGCATTACATCATCAAATAAAATCTTCTTTATTCCAGGATTTTAGGGGAAAACCCACAGTTTAAATCCACTTTATAGAATGGGTTATATCATGCGGTGTAGTGTAAAGCTGTAGGATTTGGGAAATATATTGAATTGTGTTTTTTCTGGCAAGAATTCCGATTCTGATTAGATTTGCGATTTGTGTTTAAATAATAGGATTTTGTTCAAAGTTCACATTTCATGTTCAGGGGAATTGATAAAAACACTTACATACGAACACGCTAATATAAGAATAGCATTTCAGAACATGTTTGTACCATAGACTGTAGAGGAAGTGGACTAAGTGAGTGTGACGTCACCCACAGCGTTCAGCTCCAGTCAAATGAAGCTCATTGAGGCTAGAGCAGTTATAGGGGCCGATTTGGAGCTCAGTTTTGACCGTGAGTATCATAGCAACCAAAGAGCCAATCTGGAGCGAGGCTGTTGAAGGCAACGCCCCTTCCCGCCCATACCACTGGTTTAGCAGGGAGTGGATGCTTAGCAGCGCTGTCAGTCAAACCTGTTGCTAACGCTAGCGGGAGCGACCTCGGGGAAAGAAGGCGCCTGATTTGTCTGTTAGTAATGTTCATCTTGATTTAGGGACAAAATACTGCAAATAAAAATACCAGGATCATGTAGAGCGGTTAATACGAACATTTTAAGACCAAAATGACGAGCCTGACAGCTGCAGTTACAGAGAGAGGGAGACAGTGACAGTGAATTGGAGCTGATGATCACCTCCTATGTGGAACACAGTGGCTAGCAGATTAGCTATGTCCATTTATATATACAGCCTGCGGTTTGTACTGATCAAAACTATGGGGTTAGCAGTTTTATGCAGAATAAGACAGGTATTTTGTTGTTTGTGAAGAAAATGATGGCACTTTAAAAATGTGCTAATTGCGTACATTCAAATTGCGATTTTGATTAATCGATTAATCTTGCAGCCGTAGTGTAGTGCACATTATAGACAATATACAATGAGTGTGAATGGGTGTTTCGGAGAATGTATGCCCCTGGGGTGTATGGCATGATGAGCTGTGACAATGTCTACAAGGACAAAGCCACAATTGAACTAAAACATTCTGTGCGGTTTGTAGAGTTCAGCTTTGTGTTTTATGGGCGTACATGGCCTCAGCTGACAGGGCAGTCTTATGTAACGCCCTTGTGATGTTTGTTGACGTTTGTAATTATGTTATTTAATGAGCAAAGGCGCCTCTCGTCACATAGTCTTGTGTAAATACTTCGGACACTCGAAAAAACACAGAAGAAGAAAATAATTAGCGAAACATGGGATTTTGTTCATGATGGAAGACGTATGTATTAGTCGTTAGTTGTTGTAGAGAATTTTAAATGCGTTTGAACGGGTTCCTATTTATTTATTTTTGCTTTTTAATGGATTTTTTTTTACTGTGAAGAACTTTGTGACTATATATCTATGAAAAGCGCTATATAAATAAAGTTTACTTAAAGTTTGGCAGGGTCCGTTAACTGTGACCGTTAACTGACCTGGCAGTGTCTCCTACTTGTCGCTACGGAGACAGATAAGCTAAATGACTGTGAAACTGTGAAACAAAGCAATAACATTTGAGCCAAGCAAGTGGAGGCGGACCCGACCCCCACCAGAAAAGTTACATAGTGCCCCTTTAAGCACGTCTACGCACTTCTGAGTCTAGTTATGACACTGAAAAAGATGAAATAGCCCATCTGAATCCTCCACGCCGCTCCTGAGACAGCGGCTGTGTGCTGCCATTGTAAGCAAAGCCAAGTTATTGTCGGTCTGTTCTCATGACTCGGGACGACGCATTCCTCCAGTCCTAGCTCGCGGCGTTGATCGGCGGCCATATTGGTTGCACGTCACCGCTGTGAGGAAGGGGCAAGTCTCTGT
>KN479790.1:215472-241948 GCA_000787095.1 Periophthalmodon schlosseri
ATTGGTGGCTCGTCACCGCTGTGAGGAAGGGGCGAGTCTCTGTGTTGTCGGCGGCCGTACTGGATGCGCGTCATGGCTGTGAGGAGGGCGTGGGGTCTCTGGCAGACACAGAGCTTATGTCAATCCGTGGGCGTGTGCATCCACTGGGGACGGCCTGAGGAGAGGTTAGGAGGGTCAGGAGGATGGAGGCTCTGGGCTGTTGTTGAAGAATCGTATATTTTGACACATCAGTAGTTAGGAGGCCATTGAAGCTGAAGAAATGACTATTTAAGTTAAAATAAAAATTAAGTTAAGAAATGTTTTGTTTAGGAACCTTGATCTCCAGCCTAAATGATTAACAGATCTTATGTTTACGTCCAGACGCTCCCGATTCACTGTTGTTCAGGCGCTTGTAAACTGGAGTCGTGCTGCTTCATTACAGCTGTGAAAAGTTTTACCAGCCCATTCAAAAGGGCAGGACCCGCTCCTATGTTACTAGATAGGATATATACGCAAAATTATTCACAAATTGCAATCTTTGTGCATATATAGGGCAAATATTACTACTACTGAGGTTATTCCGTGTTTCTAGTTTTGCTGAAAAATAATGAATACATATTTTTCTTTTTAACAATTGTATTAGGATTCATTAAAAAGTCATGTTTTTCTGTTATCTTAATGATGTCATATGATGTTTTACAGAGACATTTTGGCTCACTGTACAAGCATCTTTTGCAGTGAGCCAAATGCTAGATAAGACCATACTGAGGAACATTCCAGGTAAAAGAATAACATCAACAAGCAATTTGCGGCCCGTCCACCAGAAAGTTACTTTGAGCACCACTGATTTACTTGTTTATATTAAAGCTACTATACTTGAGCTTGATGCTGCATTAAAGGTGCACTATGTAACTTTGGTGGACGGTCCGCCATCTGCTTATCTTATCAATCTCCAATGAGACAAGTAGGTGATGTTAGCGGGCCAATTTACAGGTCATATCTGTGGAGAGGCAACTTTGCTCACCTTTACAGGTCCCATATTACGCTATTTTCTGATCTATGTTATAAAGTTGTTTCCTTATCAAAACATATTTGAGTTTAGTTTTGTTTCATTCACACGTTTAACACACAAACCCTGCATATTTAGGCTCAGTTCTTCTTTCAAACAGAAAACACTCTGTTCCACCTTGTGATGTCATGTGATAATACAGGAAGTGCTCCACTGTGTTTTTAAACTCCATACACCTTCACTAGAATCATTTGGATATTTTCAGCCCTAGAATTGCCAATCTCTACTGAACTAAAGGTAAAAGGAGCTGTTAACTTGATAAACTCCCGCTTCATGACATCACGAGGTGAAACAGAGCATTAATAAATACTAATAATAAAAGATTACTCAAACATGTGTGAATGAAACAAAACACAACTCCAGGTGTGTTTTTGAGGAGGTAACAACATTATAACATTGCTTACAGCTCACAAAGGTCAATTTTGTGTAATATAGGACCTTTAAAGTAACTCCAAAATAGGAGTATGAAGTGCCATTATTGTCATTCCCATGTCTAAAGGCACTGACCTAAGCTCAGTTGCTGTTTGTTATGCAATAGTTACATGAACTGCAGTCCCACCAGAGCAGACCCTGACGTAGGGTTAGCTGTCTCCCAGAACAGGGTGGACCTCCGCTGGGTGTACTCTATAAGCCTCAGGGAATACCAGCATTTAATAGGACCAAACCCAACCCTTTCCTCACGTAGCCGCCATCATTACCGCTCGTATTAATGTGTAGGAGAGGAAAGCATGTCGTTAAAGCCAGGCCTAATTCTCACTAATTGGAAACAGAAGACATACTGTATATAAGGCACAGTTGGACATTTTCTGCATATTTTCGGGGATGGCATGAAGTAGTTGCAGTTATTGCTGGAAAGTTTCTTGGAAAGCTTAGAATTTGAATCATTTGACCTTTCAACCTAGAGTAAGCTTTGGTATCTCTAAACTGCTGGGGGGTTGGTGCCTCCTATCACAACATATCTTAAGAAATTGAAAAAAAGTATATCGTTTACTGCTTGTGTACATGCAGATATTATTGCTTTGCCCGGCATGTTCAACAGTATGGCATTAAATATCTTGAGGGGGGACCGCCTCTCCACAGATCTGACTTGGACTGGTGGCATCTCCATTGAGGTAGGCAAGTGTAATGCCATACTGTGGAACATTCCAATTGCAAATCAATAATATCTCCATGTACAAAAGCATGATGCATAGTTGGGGACAAGCGGGTTATGCAAAAATAGTTACGTAGTGCACCTTTAATATTTAATGTACAATTTGATTGGTTTGTAATTGTAATTCGAAACGCATTATTGAGAATCTAATTGCAGAAAATATGTTGGTTTTTCCCCCCAAAATCTCGCAGCTGTACTTTGGAGAGGTGTTATCTGTAGCCTGCAGCCTGTGACCCTGGGCCCTGAGGTCAGACCCCCACATCCTCTGAAGAGACTGATAACATTCCACAGTCCAGTGCACTGAACCTTTCCTTCAAAACCAGAGACTCTATTATGTTTGAAAACAGCAGGGCGTGGGCCACCTGGAACCCAAACGCCGGCCTCCTCCCCAACCAAAATAGAGCAGTATTTTGGGAGCGGGCTCTGAGGCTGTGAACGGTCAGAAAACAGGGTCACTCCGGTCTAGGGTCAGGAGGATGAGAGGCACATGGGTGGGAGATATTGACAAAAATTCTTGTATTGTATTTATTTTATTAATGTTATTGCATTATCTTGATAGCAGTATTCAGATGGTATTTTAACAATGCATCGGGAATGTGCTGAAATGTGCCTGTAAATGGTTTAGGTTCAAATATAGCATAAAATGTGAATGGACATTGAGATTTACCAGTTGTTTTTTGCTGTCATTTAAATAGTTTTAATTATATACAATTTGCATGCTATTCAATTCTATTCAAGTTGTGACATAGTACAGGTAACATTAGCTAGTAGTAACCATGCATTAGCTTTTCAGTGTCTAGGTGCAGGGATGATCCAGATGTTCCTTCTTCAGATGCCCTTTAGCTGAAATCAGCCTTATGCTATGACCTGAATGGGCACAAATTGATCACTTGGGTCAATACTTTGACACCACAATGACAGCGGGGGCGACAGTCACGGCAAGACACTTAACCCACCTCGCCCCCAGTGTGAATGTGTGAATGGTTGAGTGGTTCCTTGATGTAAAGCGCTTTGAGTGCTTTGAATCCTTGATGTAAGCGCTTTGAGTGCTTTGAAGGTGGACAATCGCTATATAAAAATCTGACCATTTACCATCTCCATTCACCATTTTACAAAAAATGCTCCTTTTCATACAATAGAATGTAATTTTCAACACAAAATAATAGTTTCTGTAATACTGCTTTGTGGTCCTAGGCGAGAGCTGATGTAAACCATATAAAACCATTCAGGAAAGTAAAATATGTGCGTTTAATGTCTTATCTTATTGATTTTTTTTTGTTTTTATTTCTGGTATTTTGGTATCAACTCAGGAACACAACTGAGGTAATACGACCTCATTTATGAAGCCTCCGGAAACACAAAACGAGGTCAGAAATGTGCGTACACAGCTCGTCACGTCAAAGTTAATATTTATAAAAGCAATGTTAACGGAGGGTTTTATAAATCTGAAATTTGCGTTTTATCTGTATGAAGATTTTTATGTACTCCCACTATGCAGAAAAAAAACTTGTTTGGAGCTAGTACGAAGCTATAGAGCACTGCAAATATTTGAAATACTTAAAACCTGAATTGCATTATTGTCCCATTACGACTAGCATGAAATCTCATTAAAGTCACATGAAATAAAGCTGCACATTTACACATCTACAGCACTACACATAAATGAGATACAGTACAGATTTGCACAAACATCTGGATTGGTGGACATCTGATAACAGTGAACAGGAGGTGTCCGGAGATGTGACAGCCAGAACTGTTGTCTCTATGGTCTGGGTGGAGTTCAACACTTGGTCCAAAGATTTTAAACTTTTACAGTATGATGTCAGCACACTGCATAGCTCACTGAACACATGGGTAGGCCTGGATAGCGCACTCTAGGGACGTATTCACAGCTGTGTTCCCTGGTTTCGGACTCCTCCCTCCCCAAAAGGAAGCGACCCTCTTCCTCTTATAATGCGTAAAAAAAAGCCCCATGTGCGTATTCTCAGCTGGACTAATCAAGCAACGCCATGTTTATTATCTGGGGGTTTTTAGAGTGAACTCCACCCTAAAATCTGATCAAGACAATGTAAAAGAATGTCCGATCATAATAGTGGGTGGATGTAGCTGTAAAATTGGATGGGGTAAAGTATGACAGCAGGTACAGGGGCTAGCTTTGGTGATGAGTACGTATAAACACGTAGAGAGAGTGTCTTTCTCTTCGATGCCGAGGTTTGTGGGAAAGATGGCGTTGTATGGTTGTCTATTGAAGATCTTTACAGCAAAGTGTTTATTTTGGGAGATCAGTCTGACAGTAATCTTGCAATCTAACAGAAACATACTCAAATGTGCAAATGTGATCCGAAGGTTTGCGGTTCGAATCCCCCTCTCGACATAAACATCACTGATAGAGCGGTCAGATCCACTGACCCACAGGTTGGCGGTGCGATTCCAGCTCCCGCAGATGAATGCTGTCGTTGTGTCCTTGGGCAAGACACTTAACCCCCCTCGACCATGGTGTCTGCGTACACTGGTGTATGAATGTGTGAGTGGTTCCTTGATGTAAAGCGCTTTGACTGCCTTGAAGATGGAAAAGCGCTATATAAACGTGAGCATTTACCAACTGTATAATAATTATTATTATTAATCACATTAACCTCAAAATTATCACTTTATTCCTTAGTTTAGTACAATACAGTGAACACAGTTTTATCAGGATTTTACAGCTTTTATTTCTTATGATTGCCAATGAACGCTATAGTCTAATATCCAGTATGATGTTGTAGGTGATATATTGGCCCTATACCTGCACTATAACAGACCTCATCTCTATGTTTCAACTTTGTGCTTACATTTTACTACTGCAAGATTAGGATTCACCTTTTTCTTTCTGTCTCTCATGGCTGAGTTTGTACATCGCAAAGTTGTATTATGGCTGTAGCATTGCTCTTATTTTTACCACCAGATTGTGTAACTTTTCTGGAGTAGGCTACACCACCTGCTTGTATCTGTGGAGATGTTATTGCTATTTGCCTAAAATGTTCCACAGTATGGCATTAGACATAGATATCTAGCATTTATTTAATTTAAGTGCTTTTACTGCTGAAAAATACATTTAAAATCCTGCATTCTCACTATGAACGGGGTTGTCCCTCCACAAATCTGACCTATAACTTGGCTTGTTGGCGTCACATGCTAGTCCACATGCTATACTTTTTGGTAAAGTAAAAACATCTCCATGGAGACAAGCATTTGGCGCCAGAAAAATGACACAATGCGCCTTTAAGTTATGTATTCCACAACCGCTCCATTTCTACATTCTTATATTTTCCCATGAATGTCTCAAATGGTTAGACTTCAGGAGTATGAGCAACACTGTTATTCCAAGCAGATTTAGCCATAAACAAAGACCTTTCTTCACTCGCAGAATGTTCCACTATACAGACAAATTCTTGGCCTTGCCCCAGCAGCTCTTTTAGACTGATGTGGTTTATTTACACTGGAAATGCATTGAAAATCCTTCTGGGGCATTGGGTTAAGTTCATATTAGTTCACTAAGGTTTGGTCGGGTCAGGCAGCCGCTAAAACCCAAGTCTCGGTTAGCCACTATTGCAGAAGTGATGGTTAATATGTTTAGAAAGTGTCTCGCAAAGGCGTTTAGCCAAATTTGCTACGTGTTGTTAAAATTAGTGGTTGATCCCTCCCAGTTTGTGGAATATTCAGACCATAAAAGAGGAAATGTGTTGTCGTTCATTGCCATAGATCTCTGTATTAAATTCTAACCTATCATTAGTGTTGGCAAGACTTCACACCACACACAGTCTGCTCTCAAAACAAGACCACAGGGAGTATAGAGTAAAAGTATATCAAAAGTACCGTTACAACAAGTTCTTGGCACTTATAAATATTGATGATATATTGATGAGATTGTTGTTTTGGAGATTTGGTAAGTTAGAATATTACATACAATAATATGAATTTAATGCTGCCATTTTGCACTTTGCACTTGTGTTTAATTCTACAGCCCTTTCCCTTTAGTCCATTCCCTTTAGTGCCATACTTGAATTTGAACTAAGTCCTAAGTCCTGATAGGTGGCAAAAATCTTTAATTATTGTAATCGGCATGATCTATAAATTTTAAATCAAATTACTTTTTGTCAGTATTGCCCAGCACATGCATATTACTGATAGAGAAAAGAGTAACAACTAGTGTTGCCACAATACTAAAATTTCAAACTTGATTTTGATACTAAGGAAAAGGCTTGATCCTACCAATATGAATAATGTAATTTTCCACACTAAATAATAGTACTTTCTTTACGTTACCATGTGGTTTAAATTAGTCGTAATGAAGCTCAAGATAATTCTGAAAGTGTCCAGGAAAGGTCAGAGTTTGTCCTGTTTATGTGATCTTTTTAGTACATACTTGCTCAAATGAGTATCTACTTTCGATACCAGTTTTAGAATCAGATTTGTGATACTTTTGACAGCCCTAAATATCACTGTTAAAACTACAATTGTTCCAAAGGTTAAAAGTTGTCACTACCTTGTATTCTAGAACACCCAACCTGTTTATAGAGGCAGATCAGCTGATATAGTTAAGCAAGCTGTGAAGTGGAGGTTTACTTGCACTCAGGGTCAGACTGTGCAGCTCTGAACCTCTGCAGTCTGGAGCGGAGCCAAAGTGATGTTTATAATGAAAGCACAGGCCCTGTCTGTGTGAGGCCTGTGGTTCAGAGGCTGGGAGAGCTCACGACCACATCTGTTGTGTCTGAGGAGTATGTAAACAATCGGTTGAGAATCGGATGATGTCATAATTTCAGATGGTGGGCAAGGGCCTATGTAACTCTATGGGAGATACACTGTTTTTGGAAGAAATATTCAAAATAGAAATCCACAAGTGTCGGACCTTATCGTTACGTGTTAGGGATCGGGTTCATAAACCTGCAATATTAATCTCATGCCTTAAAATCCTTTGGAGCTGATTAATGGCACCACTTTCTGAGGCTATTTTGATTTTTTTCCTTTGCTTTTGTTCATTTGTAGAAGAGAAGATGCTGAACTTTGAGACAGTTTTTGTTTCATGTGGACAGGTTCAGTAATTCTGCAAAAAAATCTGCAGTCTGACAGTTAAACAGCAAATTCCACCATAGAGTTCTGCCCTGTCTCCAGCTCAGTTTAAACTATGGGGATTGTATAATGTCGTGATGTCACATGAACACAACCTATTGATCTATAGTTATAGTAACTTGGTAGATGGTCAGTGGTGGAACGTAACAAAGTACAAGTAGTCAAGTACTGTGCTTAAGTAAAGTACAGTGGATACTTTTTACTGTTACTTCACTACATTTGAGAGCAGGTATCTGTACTTTCTACTCCACTACATTTTTTGAAATGGACTGAAAAGTAAAAAGTACTTTTCATATGATTTGAGAGGTTATTTTTACCGTGTCCGTGGTAACTTCCTGAATAAGGTTTCGAGTATTGTTACTGTTGACCAAAATACGTATCTTTTTTTTTTTTTTTTATCAATATCACTACATTTAACACTTTAAACAGGTACTTAAAAACTTTGACTTAAGAAGTTTTTTTCAGGTTATACTTTTACTCTTACTTGAGTAACTTTTTGCCTCTGTATCTGTACTTTTACTTAAGTAACAAAATTGAGTACTTCATTCACCACTGTTGTTGGTACTACGGAAGAGGCCACCTATAGTTTAACGTCTGTTTTTATGTTGTTCATTCTTATGTGTTTTTCTTGTACGATGGGTTACATAGTCCAAAAGGAGGTCACGGTAACTAGGGGATGGTTTACTTAGAATCTAATTACAAGATGGTCTTTTGATAATGCACTTAGATGAATGAAATTAAAATGATTATCCCATTTACAGGAGGAATTAAAAAAAAAAAAAAAAGCATTACTGTTTTTTACACATCTGTTCCCATAAATGAAGAAAACATGTTCTGATCAGGTACTTAGTTTACTGATAGCACTGGTCCTGTTTACTTAGTCACAAATACTAGGGATTATCTGTGTTTACATTTTGTGTTTTGGTTCTTAAGACCATTACCCCATCAGAAAGCAGAACTAATGAACTCCTTACTTTGGGTTGCCATATGTCACGACTAAAACCAGATTATTATCCAAGCATCTTCAATGTCCATGAGCTCTAGAGTGATATAAACAGTAGCACTCTCGTTAAAGCAATTAACAATTCAAATCTAAATATTCTATCTTTTAAATGGCAAAAAGTCCTCAAAATGGCAGCATATAAACAAGAAGCTGACCCATGAATAACAGTTACGAGCCACATCACAGTCAGACACCAAGAGAGGCATATGGCCTGTTGTTGTTTTAAGTCAAGTGTTTGGAACTACAACCTCACAAGACATTTTGACGCAGTAATACACTGTAGTAAAAGTGCCTGACTTATTTGCACTTTGAACATAAAAACATGCAGTAATCGTCCCATTTTAAAGGGCATAAACCTGTTTATACCTAACATTTTCCCCTGCACCATAAAACACAGCAATTTAAGACAGAAGCTATTAGGCGAAGTCGACTATGAAACTGAAGGGTTTTTACATGTTCTGTTTTACTGCATTTGAAGAGTACAGGATTCAAACAGCAGCTATACAGGGCGACAGTAGCTCAGTTGGTAGAGCATCAAATCCACTGATCCCAAGGTTGTTTGAATACCACTCTTGACATAAAACATCGTTGGTTGAGCAGTCAGATCCACTGACCCAACCTGTGTACACTGGTGTATGAATGAGTGAGTGGTTCCTTGATGTAAAGTGCTTTGAGCGCTATATAAAACTATGACCATTTACCATGACACTGGACAGACACTGGAGATCTCTGGCATCACAACATGCATTGGCCTATAGTGTATATATATATAATTGATGATACAGGAAAAAAGAGGGACATCACCATATGCTCCTATCAACGTCACCATTCCCTGATTTAGTTTTTGATTTTGTTAAAGGACATATTGTGCAAAATCAACTTTTTCGAGCTTTTAACCATGCTATAACTGTCTCCTCTTCTCATTTACCCTCGTGAAGTTGTATTTAGAGTGATTCATGCATGTTTGAGTAATCTTCACAGCTCCGAAATTTCACATATACTATAACTATATAGCAGACAAAAGCACAATATGTCTTCATTAAAGAAAGTTACAACAAATTCCAATTTAAATTAATCTGATTGCATTTTGATGGATGTTTTACATTTTTTGTATAAGTTGGGTTAAAACTATTTATTTGTTTTGGTAATTCAATTGGAATAAAAAACATTAATGACCCTACAGTTTCTCCATTCATATTTACTATAATATACCCCAACAAAGGCCCATAATTATTGGAATAATTGTCTGCAAAGGAAAAAAAAGGAATGAGAACAAATGAATGAAACTTACACTAAAAGTATCGAAAATCAGATACTAATCGATACTAAAACTAGTACTGAAACTAGATACTCATTTGAGCAAGCGTTGGTACTAAAAAAGTCACATTCACAGGAGAGAAATTAACGTTTCCTGAATAGAATGATCTTGAGCTGTATCAGAACAAGTATAAGACACATAGACTAGTACACGCCCATGGACCACTATGGAACCTACTGGACGACTGAGGGATTACACAAATATAAGGCCACATGGGAATAGAAAAGACAGTACCTGAGGGATTCACAAATATAAGGCCACATGGGAATAGAAAAGACAGTACTATGATTTAATCTTGAAAATCACATTCTGTTGTCTGAATAAATAGTGTTGTTTTTTTTATCATTGTGATACCAGTATTGGGTACTGAGTCTATTCCTTAGTATCAAAATCAAGTTTGATATTTTAGTACCGCGACAACGCTACATTGAACCAACTTCAACACTGCCCACTTTTGGCGGATGTATTTCCGTATCACCTTGTTATGTATTTCCTTTTGTGAGATAAAGCCTTGAAATCTCTGCTCTGATTGGCCTGATTAACAGAAAGAGAACAGACAAAGAGGAAATGAAGTGGAAACGCGATCGTCCCCAGAGGATAACAGTGTAGTCAAGAGGTCACGACCCCTGAACAGGCTTTATTTATATAGACCACCAAACAGGATGATTAGCCCATGTGTAGCAGGTTAGCTGTGTTTTTGCATGTATTGCTTTGGCAGATCAGGTTAAGTTCAGCTGTTCAAACATGCCACTTTACCATGACCTAAGCCAGCAGTAATGATAATGATATTGATAATAGTTGGTGAATACATATATTTAGTTTTAGTTTAGAAAAAATCTAAAAAAAAATGTAAATGTGTTTTGATTGCATTATTTGTGTGTTATTTTTACAGATGACGTAAAGTGCCAGGAAGACGCAACAGATGCACCTGCTCCACCTACAGGTTGGTAAAACTTTGTCTTTAATAATTAATCGTTTTACAGACTCATTTTGCTAAGAACCATAGTGACATTATCAACAACTGAATAGATGAAAACAACAGCTTTAGCAATTGAAATATGGAAATCTCCCTGCTAACTCATAAAGTCATGTGTAACTTTTCTGGCCTGCTTGTCTCCATGGAGATGTTATTGCATTGACGTGAGTGTTCCACAATATGGCATTAAACATATCTATACTTATCTTCATTCAATCACAGGAGTTATTTTTATTCCTTAAAAAATGCCTTGGAAAAACATGAATTCTTACCGTGAGCGAGCTGCCCTCTCCACTGAGCTGAGCTGTAACTTTGCCTTGTAGTGCCACCTGCATGTCTCCATAGATGGATAGAGAGACAGATAGATAGATACATTAAGAGAAATGTTACACACCTTTAATATGGATGTTTTAAGAATTGTAAGAACATTTACTAAAAATGAACAATGATTTAAACTATACTATTATTCATATATATCATATTTCCACATCTACCTGCACATGGATATTATCTATCTTGTCCAGTGCAGTCTATTCAATTAATTTGTATAGCACATTTTATAAACAAGAGAGCTTCCAAAGTGCTTCATAATAACAATGTAAAACTGACAATTAGAGCTAAAAGTAATCAGAAATCCCTTCACTTTCCTGTGTCCCTTAGCTCCAGCTGATGCAGGTGTTGCGTTGGAAGCGGGGGCTAACTCGACCCCTGCCCCCAATGCTCCAGACTCCAGTGTGGCAAACAGCGCTGTGACTGTGGCCCCCGGAGACGCCTCTGCCACAGTCGCTATGCCCAGCCCCACTATTGCTCCAGCTGTAAATGCCCCTGCAACAGAACTGGCTCCTATCCAGGTGAATACAACCTCACATAACCTGTAATACAAGAACTAGTTTAAATGACTTTAATTTAGAATAGTGAGTTAGTTTTGACAGGTTTGAATTTATTTAGTGTTTTGTGTTACATTTAACGCATGTATTTTCACTTCTGTATTATTGTAAATACAGCTGCGACTAGCGATTGTTATAGTAGGGTTGCAGAGTAAATTGAAGTAGCCCGAGAGTTGAAGAGAAGAGGCATGGCACTGGAGTTCTAACGCAGAAGAACTTAATTTACCATCAGTACAGAACAGATTGTTATAGTGTTCATTTCAGTCTAGTGCAGTTCAGTCTGGCTATGCTTCCGTTGTAGGGAGTATTATACCTCTGATGACGTAGGCCAAGATAACAAGGACTGACCTGGCAGTGTGAGCAGTGAGCCTCTAACGAGTCAGCCATTCGTTTTTCAATTAGTTGACTAGTTGACATTATCAATCAAATAAAGGTTGAAATATAGTGACTGGAGGTTTCTAAACGGAGAATAATTATGTATTAAGTGTACCGTATTTTCCGGAGTATAAGTCGCACTGGTGTATAAGTCGCACCAGCCAAAAAAATGAAGAAAAAAACATATATTTCACATATAAATCGCATCTGAGTGTAAGTCGCACCCCCGGCCAAACTATGAAAAAAAGTGCGACTTATAGTCCAGAAAATACGGTACTCAGAAATTGTTTATTCTTTTTCGACATTTTGATTTAACATTTACGATCATCAAAATATGCCTATGATTATTTTTTCTAGTCATTGATTAATCGATTAATTAATTAATTAATTAAGACAGTTGTGTTGCAGTGCAGTACGGTGTTTTGAAGCAAGAAAAAATATATCTAAAATAATCTTGAATAAGTAAAGAAATCCAAATTCCTTTGAATATAGTCACAAATACTCAAATCAAGGTCATGTTATCCCACTTAGATATTTACTTTTTGATCAGGCAATGCAAGTTTGTATGCAGTACTGGTTAATGTATATGTATTATGCTTTTGTCTCCACAGCCGGATGTGAAGTGTGTAAAAAAAGAGGACATCACTGAGAGTAACGCGATCAAGGCCAGTGTGGCAACAAGTGACTGTGTAAGTGGAATTTTACAAGCGTTAATTAATAGCATTATCTACTGTTCCTAGTCATTTTTGGCAACTTTAGTGTAAACTGGGTCAGTTTGAAACTTTCTGGTCAAAAATGCCTAAATCTAAGTTTGTGCTGCCTTCAGTGGCCTCTGCAATTTCAAGTGGTTGGTGACATCACAAAGGACTGCCCTGATTACAGAGGTGGAGTTTGAAGTGTGGATACCTGTTAGACCAATCAGACTGTTCTTATACCTCCAGACTCCGCCCCTTCACCTCCCTCATTCTTTTTATTAATCCACAGCTACTGCCCATGTTTAGTATGTGTTTGTGGGCCGAGATTAGGTGTTTAATCACACTTAAGGGTCCTTATCTGACAAGGAATTGTAACACATTACAAGGGATCTCAGTGTTACGTGCCATACATGCAATATTTCATATTTTAAAACATTTTATAGTATGCAAAAAAGGAAAGATAGTTCTGCAGGATTACAGTGTAGACAGATTTAAACAGGAACAGCGTCATCTGCTGGCAACAGTGGGGAGTTAGTGGCAGTTTAAATAAGACTAAAATCGTATCTGTCCAATGTAGTTATGGGAATGAAGCAGCCACGTTATCACTACAGTTTAAACACATCGCGAATATAAAAAAACAAGTCACAGATCATAGACTAAACGCAGGCACACTCACCTGCACACGTCCAGAGCAGGCTCCAGCACATAGCTCTAGTGACGTGCACAGGTACATTTACTCAGTTACATCTACTTGAGTAACTTTATTTCAAAAATGTACGGTAACTTTTCAGAGTACTTTTCTAGCAGCATACTTTTACTCCTACTTGAGTAATATTTTTATTGAAGTAACAGTTCTCTATCCTTTGAAAATACCAGATTTTGTGCATTATTTCGTGTTTTGTCCTTCAAATTACATTAACTTCAAATTATAGATCACATTGTTACGCCCAAGTGTAATCTTTAAGTTACTCTTTCTTGAGTAGTAGTTTACTCTCGAGTAACTTTACTTGAGTATTTTTTTTGGACTACATCTTTGTACTTCTACTTGAGTAATATTATTTTGAAGTAACGTTACACTTACTTGAGTAGTTTTTGGCTACTCTACCCACCTCTGGCCAGGATTGTACCACAACAGCCTCAAAAGTCAATATGAAAACTGGGACATAATTCTAAGTAATATTAGTGTCTCTATCTGGTGGAACTGGATTACCTCTCTTTACAGAAAAGCATAAAATGGAATTATAGTCCTCATAAACATCAGCTCTGCTACATTCCTTTATCGTTATAAATTCTCAGATTGGGTCTCCACCTCTGGACAAACGAACGGATGGATCATTTTTCTTCACTACAGGCAAAACAAAAGCTTGGGTGTGGTCCTATAACAACTGGTGTGCATTACAACTGCCCCAAAACATCACAAAATCTGCTACGTATTACTAGCACTAAATGATACTTAGATTCCTGAACAAAAGGA
The DNA here is from genome assembly GCA_000787095.1 of Periophthalmodon schlosseri. Classification (NCBI taxonomy): domain Eukaryota; kingdom Metazoa; phylum Chordata; class Actinopteri; order Gobiiformes; family Gobiidae; genus Periophthalmodon; species Periophthalmodon schlosseri. Next base: position 229,511 of record KN479790.1, read on the forward strand.
TGGTTGTTCAATAGAGAAGTCTAGTCTGATCCCTTGAAATTACCACTTGATTTTGTGCCATTATTGTAGGATTTATAGAGTCGAAAGCATCTGCGAAAGTGATCATCTCAAATCTGGCATCTCCTCCTATGACATGGGACAATGGAGTCGAGTTCAGGATCAGTTCAAAAAGGGTTAGAACTGGGTTTATAATGTAATCAAAACCAGAGATGAAATTTAAGTGCAGCGCAACAAAGCCCCACCCGTGTCCAGCAGAACATGCAAAGAAAACATAAAGCCACTGACGGTAGGATGTGCTTATGTGAGTTTAAAATGAATACGGTGGGCAGGGAAGAGACTAAATTAATGGTATAATTGGTTGTTAAAGCCACAGTATGTAACTTTTTGACAAAAAATAGACTCAAATAAAAGCATGTTTTTTCATTATGGATGTTTTTATAGCACTGAAAAACATGCATCCTTACTCTGAGTGGGCTTGCATCTCCACAAACCTGACTCATATTTGGCCAGTTTCCATGGAAATGTTATCCTTTGGCTGTAATCTTCCAGAGTATGGGATAAAACTTACTTACTTATCTTCATAGAGAATGTTACGAAGTATGGTTTTAACTTTCTATTTCCATGGACTCATGCAGTTAACTTTTCGCCACTATCGCTTTAAGATTCAAAATTAAAATGTCCTGATAAGTTTTACTGCTATTATAATTCATCATTACTGAGCTTATCAACAAGAAACTAAAACAGATACAAAGTTGAAATTCCAATCTGTCAGTACAAATTAACATTGTAAAAATGGGGTGTAAGAGTTAATCATACTGGTTTGAGTGTTGACAGAACTTGAAGCCACAAAATGCAAGAACATGGAAAGATACTGTACTGATCCCAATCGCTAACAAGCAATGATCTGGTTTGTGGATTTCTGAATGAAGGACGTTACAACAATATCGTCTCGTGCTGCCATTTGTCAAGGATTTGTTTTGATACAACTTTAAAAATGGAAAATAAAATCAGTATTGTTGGATGGAGCACAGAATAGGTTGATTTCTAGTTATATCATTTGATTAGCTTCAAATTTCAAATGGAGACCAAGGGCCAGTATTACAGTATGGGTGTGGCCCTAGTTTTGAAAGAACAGAAACAGCAGAAAATGCTTAATGCTAAACTTGTGCTCACATTTGGGTCCACAAAATCATTATATTAATCTTATAAATCTAATATTCTGTCCCTAATTCAATTTACAGAGAAGACCTTGAACTTGCCAGTGCCAGCTTTTGTTTCATGTGGATAGGCCTAGTAATAACAGCGATATCACCCATTTACGAAACATATACATTTGGAATTATACTATACAACTTTGACCTATCCTTTCTCCTCCATTTGAATCTACAGACCCCTAAAGGGCCTATTACACTGTTTTCTGACCTGTTATAATGTTGTTCCTCACCTGGCATTGCCGATGTCTACTGCACAAAATGTAAAATGTAGCTGTTAAGTTGAAAACTACCTCTTCATGACATCACAAAGTGGAAAAGAGCATTTTGAGCTTTGGAGATGTAGACAGACTAATAAGAAAGGGTCACTCAAACATGTGTGAATGAAGCAAAGCACAGCTCCAGGTATGTTTTTGATTAGGTAACAGCATTAGAACGTGGCTTAAAGCTCACATTCTGGTCCATTTTGGTTAATATTGGGCATTTACATGTTATTATCGCATTGTAACCTATTAGGATCCCTTTTACCATGTTAAATCCGTAGTCATTTTTTCTGCTCTGGACAAATGAATGTAGTCTTGCAGTCCAGATGTGGGCCCACTCCCAACAAGCAGAGGGTTTTGGGGTTTACTCACTAGTCCTGAGGGAGAAGAGAGAGAGGAGTTTGGCTCACGTTACACAAAATCATGATTCTCTCAGAGTCTCAGAGCGTAATGTTGTGCAAAGGGTGATGTCATAGTCCAGGGTGAAGCAGAGAGCAGGGGTGTGGTCAGTGAAATATGTTCCATCCAGCTGTGTCCCATTGGCTCACTGTGCATCAGCTGTCATCTGTCCATAAGCTTAAAGGGACTGTGTTAGATTTTTTAATGTAATAAAGTAACATTTTTGTGGCCCAGTCCAGATATATTGTTAAAAAAACTCTTAGGGTCGAAATGTGACAACGGTGTACTGTCTGTATCTAATTAAAGCGTTTTTGATTTGCATTTATTCAGTCGCAGGTGTATTGCTCAAACAGATATTTTGGAAATAACATGCATTCTTACGCTGAGCGGGGTTGCTTCTCCACAGATCTGACCTGTAACTTGGTGTGTCATTGGAGACATGCAAAAGTTAGACAGTGCACCTATAAAGGGGACATATTATTCAATTTATTTTTTTTTTATGAACTTTTATCCATGTTATAGCAGTGTTCCCTCATTGTTAGCTTACCCAGAGTTGTATTTTGATAGATTCTTGCATGTTTGAGACCACCCACATCTCCAGTATTTGAGACCCTTAGTCACACGCATATGGTTTGAAATTGTTCAGTAGCCATTCTTCAAAAATAAAAACACATAAATAAAAAAAAAAGAAAGAAATACAACGCTTCTTACACTGAAATACTACAGTGAAGAGGTAACAGACTGGTAACAGAAAGTATAGCGTAACATGTCTCCCTTCATTATATTCATATTTTTTTTGCAGTTGACAACTAAGAACATCATTGAACAGGTGTCTGCAAACTGGTGCAGTAAACAGCCCTGCACGATCAATATCTACCAAGAAGACAGCACGGCGCTCCTGAGCAGTGAGGATGGTAAATATCTAGGGATGGAACGAGACGCAATTTCTCCGAGTCGAGACCTGTCACGAGATTCGGTCTACGAGAACGAGACGAGATTTAGATATCATTTTTCATAGGCAAATTGTGCATTTCAGTTCACAATTTTGGCTTTACAATTTCGCACATTCTTGATTTATTTCATTTTATAGTTTTGCTGTGAGTGTGGCGCTGCTCTTGGAACTACAGCTTCTCAATACTAAAACAATACAGTAACATTTTTGCAGTAAAATGGACATTGTTTCAAATGCTGCTTTTATTGACGTTTTAAAACTTTCCATAGGCTCACTGCGCATCAGCTGTCATCTCTCCTTACGCTTAAAGGGACCGTGTTTGTTTTTTTCATGTAATAAAGTCAAATTAGTTTTGGCCCAGTGCAGATTATTAATGAACTCAACTTGTAGTAAAATGAACATCGTTTCAAATGCGATATATTGCATTTTAAACATAATTTGAAAGACGTGTTAAAGCTTCTTCCTACTCATTTAGATTGTTGTGAATTTTGAACAATTTTTTTTTTTTTTAATTTTGTTAAATTTTTGTAATTTGAATAATATTAACTCAGTCTTCTTATACTTATACATACTACTTCTATACTATACTATACTATTCTACTTCTTATAAATACATACAATTATTTTTTTCTGATACTAAATCTATCTTCTGTGTTGAATGTATTTAAACGTGAGAAATCTGTCCTTAGGAATTTCCAATTATTAGAATTTTTTAATTGTCTCTAAAAAAAATTATCTTCGAAACTATTTGTCTGCATAATCCCTCAGGCCTCCAGGTAGAGTACGCTTCAGTTCTGACAAATATCTGTGAAGAGAAATATATTTTTACATTACGCCATTACACACTGATTATTGAGTAGCCTAAGAACAAGTGTTTATCGCTGAAAGTCAGATGAAATCACTGCGTTTCTTGTTCTCTCTTCTACCTACAGCCAGTTTGAGCAGTCTGGCCTCAGCTCTCCAAAGTGAAAAGTTGAAAAACAAGGTACGTAGAATATATTTAGATTCTTCATCTTCATAGGGATGTATCTAAATTGGAACTAAATAGGCCGTAATGTGTTTATTTTGGCATTGATTTTCATATTTGGGGCGGCACAAAACCAAAAGTGGGTGGTTCTTCAGGGGGGTCGTAGAAGCAGACTGGCAGCCTCGTTAGTTAGTCCAGCCCAGGACAACCGTGGCTGAAGAAGTATCCATGGGTTTCAGGATGATTCAGACCTTTGCCATAGCGATTACCAATTTAAAACAGAATCTTATATCAGTTGAATGGGGATAAGTCCTTGAAATGTTAAATATAACAGGAAGCTGAAACCCATGAATAGCTTGCCACCACTTAGTGTAAGATGTGAATGAATATTGCATCAAATTGCAAAACAGCTTTGAGTATCTGGACAAAGCGTTATAAGACTAAGTATATTTTTTATTATTACTATTCTAAAACATCTTACTTCCCCTCCTGTCCTTGTAGCTGGGTGTCACAGATATGAAGACCCCTTCCTCTGGCCCGTCTGTGTTCGTGGGGATCCTGGTCACTGGTCTGCTGGCTGCTCTGGGTCTCACTGTGGGATACTTCAAATGTCAGCGTAGGCCCAGCCCCAAAGGAGAGCGCTTGGTAAGTCAGTCCATGCATTTACACTCATGCATAAAATATTACACATCGTATGCATTATTTAGCAACGCTGTTCACTGACCTTATACCCACTGTATGGTAGAAAATCACTGTATTTATAGGCGGCTAATGCTAATGCTAATGGAAGGCAAATGATCATTGTTAATATGGTCATTTTTGTGGATTTTTCTTTTGCTTTCTTGAAGATACCATTTAATTGATGCAGTAGTACTGGCTCCTGTCCGCACCTGACATACATATTTTTTGTTATTTGAATATACTTTTTAACACAGCAAGTTCAAATTTACAAATTTTAGACGCTAACCTAAGTTACATCTTAATTAAGAAAACTAAAACTAAACTTTTATGACATGCTGGAATGATTTCCTTAAAGAGGGGGTATTAAATAGGTCCAAAATAGACTTTTTGGAGCTTTCTACCATGTTATAAAGTTGTTCCCTCATCAAAAACATGCCTGAGATTTTTAAATATCATCCATGCATGTTTGAGTAATCTAGCGATCTCTCCTGGGCCCTATGCAGACTCACTGATTGTGTTGCTCTAAAGGGAGAGTGACTCAGCACAGAGAGCAAAGGGAGGCTGAACTCCCAGAAATGAAAATGAAACTTATTAAACATGTTAATATGTTGTTTTCAGTAACTATAGCATTTTCAAAACAATAAAAGGTAACATGGTGATGTAAATATGTTATGTGTTAGCAGTTTATACCCCAGAGAAGTGTAATACCCCCTTTTTAACATGTTTTGGCTTCATATAGAAAGGTTTGTCAGATGAAATACTCTAGCATTAGTTCCCTTTAATGTTGACACAGCAACAACAAAACAAACCCATAACTACATACCCATGTCAATTTGAGAAGAGGGGAACGCTTGTTTTTTCTTCTCAAACTGTGCAATGTTTTAATCACAGAATGTAGTTGGCTGCTAATCAGAGGAATTACACAGGAAAAGATTCAATGTGTTAAATTCAAAGAGTTTGACCCCCTAAGCTGCCTCATATGTCACTGTTTAATCTATTTGCCAAATGCAGTGTCTGTTTCTCTGTAGAGTTTGTAACGTCACATGAGGAGAAACACAAAAGGACCATGGGGGAATCACTATGAGGACAAATTTGAATACAAGGCTATTCTGTATTCCAGATTCATATTTCCTCATTCAGAATTATAAATGGTAAATGTGAAAAGTTACAGCGCTAACATATTTGACTTCTTCTTCCTCTGTATCTTTATTTATACAGGGAGAGCCCAAGGAGAGCACTGAGACTCTCCTTTTCACGGGCACTCTGTTCAAATACAGAAAAATATAAACAAAAAGTACATAAGTCCATTTAAAACATTAAAAACAGGTGCAGATGTGAGTATAAATGTTTTTCACCAGATTATGAAATTGCATTTGTGGCACCAATGTATCCAGTTTTGCTTGTCCTTGAAATATATTCCTGTTTTGGGAAGCAAAATAGTCAAAAGCTTTTTTCCCATTTCACAGTCATGGTATCTCGTTTTAAAAGTTCCCCTATCAAAGTTCAACCAGCAAGTGAGATATTCAGGCAAAGTAGTCCTTATAAATACATGTTATACAGTGTTGTTCTCTTCTGACAGACAGCGATGGCCAACCCACTTTTCATAGAGTGAACAGTGATGGGTTTTTAATGCATCACCTGTTATGAAACGAAGGGCAGAGTGAAAGAGTGAATCTAAAGGTTTCAAAGTAGAGGCTGAAGTCTGAAATGTGTATTATAATCGCCATAATTGGTACAGACGAAGAAACTGTTACATAATTTACACATTTACAAAATTTACACAATTTTAAGATATGTGTTTTCAAGGATACGTTTAAATAATTACTTGAAGAATTAATTTTCTGTCATTTCATGGGATACAATATTTGTTTTGATCATTTTGATTTCAAACTGTCACATAATTCTGAGATATGTTTTTTAAAGGATAAGCCAAACCCAAGATAGTTATAGGTGGTGACTCTTTCAATCAATCGACTTGACTTGACTGTGTGAATACACGAGAGAACAAGCTTAAAGGTACACTACGTAACTTTTCTGGTAAAGAGTCCGCCACTTGTTTGTCTCTATGGTGTTGTTGGAATGTTCATATCTATCTTGCATTTATTAAATTACAGGTGTTTTTAATACTACAAAAAATATACAGAAACTTGCACTGTTAAGTAAGTAGGGTCGCTTCTCTACTGATCCAACCCGTAACTTAGTGTCATAACCTGCTTGTCTCCATGGAAATAGATAAGTTTAATGCTATACTGTGGAGCATTCTAGGCAAAGCAAAACATCTCCATGGATAAAAAGCATAAATCAGGTGGCAGAACGGTTACGTACTGTTCCTTTAAATCACCTATATATGCATTCCTGTCTTTATCTAAAAAGTTATTGATATCCATGGGTTTCAGAGTGATAAAAAAGCCCTGTTGCCATAGCAAGTAACAATTCAGAACAAAATCCTCAAAATATCACACATAAACAGGAAGCTGAAATCCACAAATACATTCTGAAACCAATGCAAGACCGATGAGACTAGGCTATTTGCACTGCAGCCATATAAGATTAAAAAAAAAAAGGATTACTTTTCATTTCTTATTCTTATATCAATTTTCTCTGTCCCACCAGGCGGAGGAGGGCACCCCGGTCGACCACCAGGCTAGCACTCTGGCATCGGACGCCCCCCTCAACCCTCCCCCCGAGACCCCCGAAAAGCCCAGCGCCAACGGAGAGGCACCCGAAGGAGACAAGACCCAGCCCCCTCCCACCAACGGCCACTCTGCCCCCGCTAACACTGCCGACACTGAGCTGTGAAAACCTCCAACACGATACACTTCACAACCACAACTACAGTTATCACAGTTTCACTACTTCAATACTGCAGGTTAAATAAAAGGCTCGTTTATCTTCAAATTCAGGGGTTTCAAACGAGTAGTGCCCTAAAGACATGTGCTTGTGAGCCTGTAGTCAAATTTAAAGGTGCACTCTGCAACTTTTCTGCCACTTGCTTATTTACAGCTGTAATTGCTTTGTTTAGAATGTTTCACTGTCTGGCAGTATACGAATCTATCTCCATGGAGACGAGCAGGTGATACCACTAAGCCAACTTACAGGTCAGATCTGTGGAGAGATGGCCCCACTCAATAAAAACACCTGTAACTGAATAAATGCAGGATATATAAGTTCAGCGCTATACTTTGGAACATTTCAGGCAAAGCAACAACAGAAAAGTTACACGGTGCACCTTTAATCTAATATTTGGCTAAACAAATGTAATTCAACCTACCAAGCTAACTTCCTTTCTGAATCAGTTGGTATTATTAGTTCAGATCAATGTGTAAATGGGTAGGTATGATTTGAAAAACAACTAAATTATTAATATCTAAGATGAGTGGTGTTAAACAAAATTATTGTAACTACACCTGTCTTTGAGATGACAGATGAGGATGTGGCTACCAATTTGCAACAAAGGCCCATCCAACAACCACCAGCTACTCACCTCACACACCACATTCATACATAGACAAGGCTGAGGAAGTGCCTTGGCAATGGACACAATACAAGTATGTACAATGCTGGGACTGCACCACCAACCTTCCAGTTTTGCACCACTTTACCGCTGAATTTAGAGCATAAATGAGCCTTTAAAGTACGGCCGCTTATGTCTTCCTATGGCTCTGTGCCTGTATAAACTTTGCGGTGGAGATAGCGAGGGGCCTCGTGAGTTATGTCTGTGACGGAGGAGACGTGTCCCTTGGGTGGGTGACTCCAGAGGGGTTGGATGGGCTGACGAGGGCGGGTCAGGGTGGAGACTGGACATAGAAAAGTGTTTATTATTATGATTAATGACTTAGGCCGCCTCTGGAGTCTACGGGCCCTGTGCTGTTAACACCCAAAAGTAGGGTTGCATAATTTTTGGGGGAAAAAATTGCAAGTTTTCAAAGTTTTGGAGTTGTGATTAGACTTGCAATATGTGTTTTAAAAAGTTCTGTTCAGAGTGCACATTGTAAACAACTCCATGAAATATGAGCTGATAAACTAACAGCCTTTGGGATTTAATGGTGCCAGCTCAAACTGTACTTCCGATTCTGTTGTGATTAATTGTGCAGCCCTACCCAAAACATCAGGGAATAACACAGCATGACCATATCACAACTAGGGATGTCATGATGTCAAATTTTACTGTTTAATCATGATTTTGTAATTATTCACGATTATTGACATCATTTTGAAATACTTAAAGGTGCACTGTGTAACTTGCACTGCCTACCACATTTCCATGGCGGTGTCATTGCGTTGATTGGAATGCTCCACAGTATGGCATTAAATGTATCTACAGTACCAGTCAAAAGTTTGGACACACCTTCTCATTCCGTGTTTTTTTTTTTCTTTATGTTTACTACGTTTTAGATGCATACTGAAAACATCAAATATATGAAGTAAGATATGTGCAATTATGTAATAAAGAAAAAAGTAAACATTTTTCGACAAGGCAAAGGATGGTTACTTTTAGTTATTTAACTATTTTTCTTTGCTATATTTGCTACATAATGCCATATCTTACTTCATATATTTGTATGTATGTTCTGTATGTATATAAAATGTAGAAAGTAGTAAAATTAAAGAAAAAAAAAAAAACATTGAATAAGATGGTGTGCCCAAACTTTTGACTGGTAGCGTATCTCTATGGTGACAAGCAGGTGACACCGTAGGGCAAGTTACAGGTCAGATCTGTGGAGATGCAACCCCAATAACAGTAAGAATCCATGTTTTTGAAGGTATTTTGCATATGTCATTGAGTAGATTCATGATAGAGAACCTTAATGCCATGTAGAACATTCCAAGCCAAACAATGGAAACGACCAGGTGGTGTACAAAATACCAGAAAAGTTACATAGCACACCTTTAATATACTTGGAGAATGAAGAACGTGTCCAGCTTTCCAAAACAAAATTTCCAAATTCAAAGTCGCAAGATTTTATCGGTGTAGATTCAACTTATTTTTGCTTCTACGCCCATGGCAATTATATTATTGATACATTTATTCATCTTGACGTCCCTATTCACGAGATACACAGCACTTGGACAGATATAGGAAAACACCACACTGCCTTGAATCTGTTTACAAACATTTGGCTTGACTCTGTAAGTATGTTCATGAGAGATGCATGAGCGTGTTAGCGTGTAAACCTGTTTAAGTCATGCATGGACTGTATATAGCCACACATGCATCTAGCTTCTGTTGCTGTTTGTACTGAATGGACTACACCAATTCAGCAAAAGTTGGAACACTGTGTGAAATGTTAAATAATGGCAGAAATTTGTCAACAGTTGGCTCTGTGCGACCTCACTGTTAGCGTCACTACTTCCTGTCCAATTTTATCTCTATGCGTTTTTTGCGGAGTTACGCTAAAATGAATAAATATTTAAAGATCAGGCAGTGGACAGGGAGCTGCGGGTGGACGTCACTGACAAAACAAAAAACTACACAAATAAAATGAATACTTCACCAGAGGACTCTTCTGTGAGATGTTTGTGTCTCAGTGCTAACGCTAATGCTCATTTTGAGGCATAATAAATATTAAAATAACATCACAAACTGAAGTATTCTACTGTTTGTGTCTCAGTGCAACGCTAATGCTCATTTTGAGGCATAATAAATATTAAAATAACATCACAAACTGAAGTATTCTACATTTGAATTTTAATAGGTTGTTTATTTAATATTAATAAAAGTTTGGATAAGCTTTGAGACAAGGGAGCTAGCATTCTGAGCCAATTAATGTCAAATGATTTATAGTACGAGACAAAATCATGACATATATATATAAAATTAAAACACTAAAACAGCTATTTTTTCAGGTGCTTCTGTAAATGTTTAATCGGTTAAATATCTTGGTTTCATTTTTTTTTAACCAACAAGGTATCGTTTTTGGGTTTTTTTTGTTTTGTTTTTTACATTATACACAGCGTTCCAATTTCTGTATAATTGTAAGTCGTCTGGACTAATATTGCGTGTGCTGTTTGAGAGTTCATTGTTCATGTGACATAAGCCTTGAAAAAAAAAAAAAAAAAAAATGGTGCAGAGGAGTCCTTGACGAGGAGACAAGAGCTAATAATTCTCCAATGACTGAAATCTACCAAACAACTTGACTCAAACTAAAATAATGAAAGTGTCTTCGACTTACCAGCTCTGCCTCCAGTGTTAATATGTCTTTAAATATAATGTATATTCTTTTGTATTTGATTTGTTTGCAGTGGTGGTTTGTATGTTGTTTTAACTCTGTACCACTTGTTACTGTGCGTGTTGTACCAAAGAAAGAATTTGTATTGCTTTACAATCTTTGAATACCAAATTAATCTTGCTATCTTCCAAATATGACTTGTAAATAAAAGCAAGAGTGATATCTTAACAGCAGAAAAGATCTTTGTCCAATGTGTTTCCCATCTGAGTCTTTTGTATCACTGTATTGCTAACATTCCTATGCAACTATTTGTTACAATCAATTGGATGAATAAACTGTCAAAATAAAGAACTTTTTTTTTTAAACCCGCTGTGCCATTATATTTCAGCAAGTATAAGTACAATTTTGACCTTCTTAATCAGTGTCAAATGATGCACCTCAAAAGCAAGTTTACAGTAAGTATCATACTGTTATTCACTTGCACAATTATTTGCTATAAACTCCTTCACCTAACCACAGTATGTATTTGGACAAAGTGGAGAGTCAAATCCACAACTTAAAGTTCCTGTATTACAAACAACTGACTCTTGTGAGCTTTAATCCATGTTATGATGTTTTTACCTCATCAAAACATTGTGTTTTGTGTCATTCACGCTTGTTTGAGTAATCCTTTATTATTACTCCTTTTACATCTCTATAACTCAAAATGATCTGCTCCACCTTGTGATGTCATGTAGTGGCAGTTTTCAAGTTAAGAGCTACCCTTTACCTTTAGTTCAGTAGAGATTGGCAATTCCAGGCCTGAAATCCTCCAAATGATTCTAGTGAAGATGTATGGAGTTTAAAAACACAGTGGAGCACCACATGATATCACAAGGTGAAACAGAGTGTTTTCAGTTTGAGAGAAGATCTCAGCCTAAATATGCAGGGTTTGTGTGTTAAACATGTAAATGAAACAACTCCAGGTGTGTTTGTGATGAGGAAACAACATTATAACATAGAAAGTAGCATAATATGGGCCCTTTAAAGGGCTGGTATGTGATTTGTCCCAATGTATTTGAGCAAAATTTACCTTGTCCCAATACAAATTTATTGTATAAGCAGCTCTTGAGGTCTAAAGAAGTCTTCAGTGTACTGTCTGCATCTACTTATAAAGTGTTTTTGACTGTTTTTGGGGTTTTTTTGACTGTTTTTTTGTTTTGTTTTTTTTGTTTGTTTTTTGTCAGAGAATTAGAAAGTGCACGTTAGCATGCTATTTACTGTTACTGCTGTAAAAAGAGAGAAAGAGCTTATAAACTTATAAACTCATCTAGGTGAATAATGAGGAAGTTTGAAATGCAGAAGGTAAGAGAAGGAATATCTTTGGACCACTGTAGACTGTTTACAATAAACTAGTTTTCACTTTTTTCAAGACAGTGTGGCCATACTGGCTCGTCAAAGCCTGATCTCGTCAGATCTCAGAAGCTAAGCAGAGCCTGGTACTAGTAGGCGGTTGGGAGACCGCTGGGAATATCAGGTGCCAAAGTGGAGCACCCGTGGCAAAAACTGTTGTTGTGTCCTTAGGCAAGACACTCGCATTGCCTAGTATGAATGTGGTGTGTGAGTGTTGGTGGCCGGAGGGGCCGATGACGCAGATTGGCAGCATCGCTTCCATCAGTCCATCAGTTGTGGGTACAATAGAAGCTAACCACCACCGAGCGAGGAGTGAATGAATAATGCACTGTAAAGTGTCTTTGAGTGTCCAGAAAAGCACCGCATAAACCTTTTACAGAATTATTATTATTATTATTATTAT